>PVIU01027667.1:0-20140 GCA_004026605.1 Ondatra zibethicus | reverse complement strand
TTGAAGGGAGGTTCATCAAGAAATAGTCATTAAAAGGGAGGTAAAACAACCACATATTCGAAAAGGAGGTGAAATATTCCATCTCATATTAAGCTCAAAAAGTAAACAGCTCAAAGTCTTCAGGAAGTCCCTGAAACTGACCAGATCCACTAGGTTACTCTTTTCCCTAGCATATGTAAGCTGTAAGGACCGATGAGAGTACTGTCAGCTTAGTTTCCTGGAAGAGGCCCAGACCAGCCAAGTGGCATTAAAATAGCCAAGATCAGCCTGGAAGGCTGAGGCTTAAGCGAACTAACTGCTTGCTGGCTGCACAGTACTCTCAAGGTTTCTAGGTTTTGTGAGCTGACACACATGCTGGGTAGACTTTGGTGATGCAGCAGTATTGAGTCATTTTCGCTCCTGTAAGTAAACCCTCATCCAAATTCTTATAAATAATCCCAGTAAAATTCACTGGTTCACCAAGTCAAACTTTAGTGGTAGCTTTACTTTGGTCTGTCATTGTTTCCCTATCTGTGATGAGTAGACATTTGTTCATGTCCCTAGGAATAGTATCCCACAACACCACATAAAGCATGTAGTGGCTAATTGTGGTTATCAGCTTGGCAGAGCTGGAAAGAGGGAATATCAGCTGAGGAACTGCCTTCCTTTGATTGGACTGAGAGCATATCTGAAAAGCTGTTTTCTGATTGATGTAGGAGGATGCGGATGGTCCCCTTGGTAGGCATGCCTAGGCTATAGAAGACAGGTCACTGAGCAAGCAGGGAGAATAAGGCAGTAAGCTGGGCTCTTCTAGGGCAGTGGTTCTCAACCTTCCTAATGCTGTGACCCTTTAATACCATTCCTGGTGTTGCAGTGACTCCCCCAACCATGGAATTATTCTTGTTGCTCTTTCATAACTCTAATTTTGCTGTTCTGAATCAATGTTTTCCAGTGGTCTTGGGCGACTCATGTTCAACCTCCAAAGGGGCTGCGAACCACAGATTGAGAAACACTACTCTATGGTCTCTTCTTTAGTTCCTGTCTCCAGCTTCTCACCCTGAGTTTCTACTTTAGCTTTCCCTGATCATGGACTAAACCTGTAAGCCAACAACTCCTTTGCTAACTAAGTAGTCATTGTTAGTGCTTTACCACAGCAATAGGAAATCTAACTCGTGCAAAATAACAACTTCTTTTCCAACAATCCTCTTGGGTTGGCAGTGCTTTGAGATGTCCTTGTCATGGCTAAGCGCACGCTTTCTTGTGCTATACACGAAGCAGGTGTGTCTATCAGGCTTTACTTAGATCAGGTAGCTACTAGCAGGTGAGCCGTGACGATGCCCGGATGCTCTATGGAGGAGGTCCCTACATCTCAAGACTCTTACCTTGCTCCCTTATAACTGACTAACTTTTGCTATTTCCATGCCCCTCCTCCAGATGAGTGAAAGCACCCTGAACTAGCTAGGCATGTATGTACCCTTGATTCCTAAACTGAACCTCATAAGATGACTCTGGGTTCTGTGAAGGGGCAGGTCCCAGATGATTTATTTTTAAAGGGTCTAAGTTCCTTCTTACCAGAGGAAATCCGGAGGTTGAGGATATGTTTCAAGTTTTCTGACTCCTACGTTGCTGAAAAGCGACATGAAATTCACAAAAACAACATAAATAAGATAAAAAGGCTCTAAACTCTTTATAAATAATTTTTAAAAGGACAAAACTCCTAAGATAGAGAGACAATTCATAAAACAAAAACATGCATTTAATGAATAATACCAAAATCGAGGTGCCAAAGAGATGGGTCAGCAGGGAAGAGCACTTGCTGAAGACACAGACACACATGAGTGCCATAATGACCCTCATTAATTTGCATGCTAACCCAAAATATAAATGCTGTTAAAAAAATAGGATTCAACTCAGTGGTAGAAAGCTTGTCTGGCATGTGCCAGGCCCTAGGTTCAATCCCCAGCATGGGAAAGTTTAATGATTTGGAAGAGGGCAAAAGCAATGGTAAGTAAAAGTTGGGGCAGTGAATAACCATATCGTGAGAATTTACATACATGCATGTATATGTGAACATACATACACATGTGACATACATTCCAAGTGATTTGTAGGGAAGAGAAGAACACACACACATAGACATCATCCAGAGTCAGTCTCCTCCCATCCTTTTATTATTTGACTATTTCATACTTTTATACAATGAGTTGTAGTCATTTTCACCCCCCAATTCCTCCACCCATGCCCATCCCTCTCCCACTGGCACTTCTCAATGTGTCCCTCTGCTGCTTCACTGTCTTCCTTTTGTGTGTGGCCCCATGAGCTTAATTGGAGTTAATTGCCTGAGTGTGACGGGAGGTTACTGAGTCACTATACCACTGAAAAAAGCCCCAGCCTTTCCCCCAACAAGGCAACATTTAACTCCCAATAGTCCCTCCCTCTTCAAGGATGCAGTGTTGAGAAGCCCAGTGTTGTGCAGATCTACTGCAGGTAAGCACAACGTAATAAGTTGGTGCATGCAACAGTCACGCTGCATCCAGAAGATGTCCTTTGGCTGCACATCTCCCCATCCTTGGCTCTTGCATTTTTCTTCCCCCTCTTCTGTGATGATCCCTAAACAGGTATTAAGGCTGTCCTTGTTGGGGCTGAGGACTCTACTATCTCCAGGTTCCTTCTTCATGTTTAAACACAGTGTTCCTATTTTCCCAGACTGGAGGTGTTTCCAAAGACACTACATTTGTGGTACAAAAGTGAAGAGTCCCAAACAAACCAAGATGAGTACTACATGCTAAACGCAGAGACATTTGATACTTTGGATGTTCCTGTGCATCCCTTGTGTTTCCTACACGAGTATACAATCATTTAGAAATTAAGTCTTCACAGTGTCTTTTGAGTTGGGTCTCAGTGTTATTTCAGAAGCTGGTCTTAGAAATATGACAAATCTTCAGAGGGCTCCAGACGAGTGATGGGAGTATAGTTCACTTCACCACATAAATAAATAGAAATCTATTGACCGTGGAGGCTAGAAGGAACACAGGGCTTCTATGGACCACAGCCTCCAGAACTCAGCAAGGGAACAGCTCCACCCTTCAGTTGTATATGGCTGTAGAAACTTCAGAGATTGGGAGGGGATAAGAAATCATTTAAAATCCTCAAGGCTCAAATGGAATTACTCAGGATCAGTTGACTCCAGGGACACTCTCTCAGTGATGGTCATTTGTACTGCACATCTTTGCCATGGATCCTGAAGCTGCACATGGATGGAGACGCTATCCAGCTGCACTTCCCACAGCTACACACCACCATTTGTAGGAGCCTTGAGAGAGATCATACCATATGTTTTCCATTTTATATGGCATACAACACAGTCCCATTTATTACACTGATCTAAAGATGCTATGGTTGACATAATGGGATATTTTTTATGTTTAAAAATAAAGAATAAAAATGAATTTGGGGGGGACTGGAGAGATGGCTCAGAGGGTAAGAGCACTGGATGCTCTTCCAGAGGACACAGGTTCAATTCCCAGCACCTACATGCCAGCTCACAACTGTTTGTAACTCCAGTTCCAGGGAATTCAGTATCCTCACAGACAAAACACCAATGCTCATGAAATAAAATTAAACTAAAAAAATGAATTTTGGCATCAAAATAATAAAACGCTTGGTTCAGAATATTGTGTTACTTTCCTTGCCACTGTAACAAAATACCTGAGAGATGCAACTTCAAGCAAGGGATTTATTTTGGTTCATGGTTCCAGTGGGTATTCGTCTATCACAGCAGGGAAGGCAAGAGAGGGCAGCTACCCGGCAATGAGAGTGTGTGGCAACTTCCACCCATATCAACTGAACCAGGAAGCCCGAAACTCTTACCAGAACCAGACACAGGTGTAATCTGCGCCCCGCCAGTGACCCACTGCTACCCCTAAGAGCCCTTGTTGCAAAGGTTCCACAAACCCTCTAAACAATGTCAACTGCTGGTATTCATACACATAAGCCTATGAGGAAAGCTTCACATTCAAATCATACCAAAAGCACAGTATTAAATCAAATAGTCTGCTGTATTTGATCTCAATTTTTCCAAAAACAGTGACAAATATATAATAAAAATGACATTATATATATATGAAGCTTGAGTAGCAAATTAATACTTACAATGTCTGATAGACACTATCTAGAGAATAAGTTTGTTTGTTTTGTTTTTCCTTAGACAGGGTCTCGTGATGTCCTGGAGCTTGCTATGTAGCTGAGGATAACCTTGAACTTATGATCTTCCTGAGTCTACTCCACAAGTGCTGAGATTACACTCAGACCACCATGCCTGGTTTATGTAGGAATGGGCATGGAATCCAGAGCTCCATGCATTCTGGGCAATCACCATGTTATATTTCCAACCTTCTTAAGCTTGTGATTTTCATAAATAATTAAATAAAATATCACCCTAAGTACCAATTAACACCTGTGCCCACTGAGAGCTTTATCGTCATTTCCATTTTACTAAGCTAATGTGGATAACTTGATATCATAATCATTAGCATAATAGCCTGGCCATTTAGACAAAAGCCAATTGCAAGATTATGGGATTGTTACAGGTTCATTTTTCGTCTCTACAAAAACAACAAAAATATGTTTTATTTAGAATGCTACAGAGGGCACTAAATGTTCTAAAGCTATTTAGATGCGCCACTCTGCCTCACATTAGAATTTAACAAAATTTAAGTGAGTGGGCCTTTGAACACGAAGTCTTAGCCATCGTTCAGCCTGAGAATGCCACATGGCGTATGTCTGAACTCTCCCGAACAATGCTCAGCAGCCCCTGAACTGACATGCTGATGTGGAACAACTGGGCACCGTGAGGGTAGTTCCTGAAAGTTCCAGATCTCACTCTGCACATTTGGCAGGACTGGGTTTCCATATAATTGTGAAAATAGAAAAGAACTCATGGCTTACTTCAGTCAGTAAAAGGCAAGTCAAACTGACATATGCCACTCTGAGCAGGGCCTCTAAGACCTGAGATGAATATTTCTATGTCTCTCACATGCCATGGACTCTAGGGATATTCACTTATGAAGAACCTCAATCAGAGTCAGTAATGGAATGCTGTACCACATCAATCATACCACATCTTTCTTCCACTATAGGCAGAGCCTGGATAGGACAACTAGAGATCTGGGTGCTCTTTTCCATAACCCACCTTCACCCCTGTGGCACATTAAATCTTTGTTCTCTTCCTCATCCACCCTGTGATGGCTATTCTTGGTTGTCAACTTGATTACATCTAGAATTATGTAAAACACAAATGGCTGGGCATAACTGTGGCAGATTTTTTTCCTTAATTTGAAGTGGATAGGACTACTTCTAATCTGATGTTTGAAGTGGGGAAATTCACCCTTAATCTGAACCACACCATATGCTAGCGGCCTATACAAAGGACATGGAAGAAAGAAGCCAGCTGTCTCTTAACCTGCGCTCTCTCTCTCTCTCTCTCTCTCTCTCTCTCTCTCTCTCTCTCTCTCAAGTCCATGCCTTCATTGACATTAGAGCCTACTTCTTCAGGCTTCCAGATAATTCTGAAGATCACTTGAGACATCAGCCTTATAGCCTGAGAAATTACCGGAATCTTGGACCTTCCACTGATACATGGCCATTGCTGGACTAGCTGGACCACAGCCTGTAAGTCATTCTAGTAAATTCCCTAGATAGATAGATAGATAGATAGATAGATAGATAGATAGATAGATAGATAGATAGATAGATAGATAGATATAGCTATTCATCCTATACATTCTGTTCTGCTAGGGAACCCTGATTAATACATGCTCCATCAGTAAAGTTTAGATAATAACGTGTATTTAGGAAGTGAGGCACTTGAACAGATAAACTCCTTTTCACCCCTAGTTGGATCCATGTCTCAGACTATATAGCCTCTGTTGTCATCAAAGATGGGTGGGATGTGGTACCCGGATTCCACACTGTCAAACCACTCAGGAATTTAGATGCATGACAAGTACCTAACTTCCAATAACCTTCATGAGCTAGACAGAGGATGTCATGCACATCCCACAGCACATGTAAAGACCCAGAAACAACTAGGTAGTCATTGCCACCCAGACAACAACTACTCATAATAAAACAACTCTGTATACCTCTTATACTCAAGCCTTAACCCAAACATCATTCAGGGGTACACCCAGCTGACTACAGAGTAATCAATAATGAGACATTACCATATATGTGCAATATGTGGTCTCAGAGTCTCCTGGGTACCCCACTGTAGTCTTCTCCCTGGTTCTTGCCCTTTAATTGTAAACACGTAGTAGCTCTTTTTCCAGTATGCCTACTTGGTTATCATGGTACAGGTAGGCAAGCTATGGCAAGTCACCAGAGACTTCTTTCTACTGGGCAATATTAGTATTGATTATAGCTGGAGATATAAGGACTGGGGGTTCCCTAGGCCCAGTAGAATCTGTTATTGTCTCTTTTATTAAGACATGTCAAGCAAGCTTGCTTGAAATGGTTTATTTTCCAAGCCCAGGATTCTTGTCCTTATTCCATTAACTGATAGCTGTAAAGTATTCCAGGAGAAAAAAGGCTTTACCAGGAACAAGGGAACAAATTAGAAGGTCCAATGCCCAACTGGGCATAGTGATTCATCCCTGACTCTGGGTTTGAGATTTTACAGAATTGTTTTTAATAATTTTGAGGAAATTGTTTTCCTATTCTTTGCTTCAATCTATTAGCCAATGAAACTTTGAACTAGCTTAATGGTTCCCAGTGGTCTTGAGTAAAAGTCACTCAGTCACACAGAGAACTTCAAAATCAGAAAATTCCAGACAACATCTCTACAAACTGTCTCTGTATTTAGTATGGCTAACTAACCCCTCCAGGTAATACTTGGCCAGGGCATCCTCATGTTACAGGCATGTCTGGATGCCAGTGCACTATGAACTTCCTGGGCACCTTATCCCTTCCTGGCTGTTTCTTCCTCTCTAATTGATGTTGCATCATGGCTGTTGTTTTGACATGGTCACACATTTGTCGAGGTTCAATCGTACAGCCTATCATAAATCGTTTCAGCTGCCTAATTCTTTCTGTCATTTGTAAAGGTAAAGAGTTGAGGAAGGACAAATGCCTCCTTCCACTCATTCTGCAACACTGTGACCAGTGAAGATAGGAAAGAGCCCAAAATCGAAGCAGAAAACCTGATTTCCAGGAGAACCAAGTTAGAATCTGTCTCGGTTCCAGTGTGTGCCCTTCCCCTGCCCTTTTTCCAGATAGATGTTTCTTATCTCAGTTCGAGATCTGTTTCATTAGCCACATGACCACAGCCAAGATTAGCAATTTTCCTTAGAAAATTGCTCATTGGGAAGCCACTCAAAAGAAAGGAAAGGGGAGCAGCATAAACAGTCTCTGGCAGAACAGCACCTCATCTTGCATGGCTTAAGTTTCATTTCAACTTCTTGCATGGAATTCCTTGAATTCTCTTTAAAAATAAAACAAGAGAGGGAAGTTGCATAATCAAGGGGACTCAAAGACTGACATAGACAAAATCCTCACAGAACTAGAATCCTGGTGCCCTTTGGTGTCCATCAACATTGGGATACGACTCCCATTCCTTATAAGTCCCCAGGCTGTCATGCTCTGGGTCACGGTAGCAACCCAAGACCTCATGTGTTTGTGTCCAGAAGATATTTTGTCACTACTCAACTGCAGTGTGGGCTTGGGCTCACTCTTTCACCACATCTGTGTGTAGTTACCTTACCAGATTAGGGTTTACAGCTAGTGAACTCACCATACACTATCCATTCTTCAAAGCAAGTTTTGACATCAGATAATCTAACAGTCACAGTGGGTTCCATTTCTATGTAAGATTAAAATATTAAATATAAAGAAGTTATGTGCCTTCTGACATAGATAATAGCTATATTATCTGTCATATCCTGTTAGAAATGAAGACATTCTAAAACAGCACACTGGCGTGCCCTGCCCTTTAGTTATTGGATGATTCAAACATTAGATCTCTAGAAAGAGAAAATTTTCCAAGTGTCTCATGCCAGGGAATGGAAAGGCTGAGGTCTTTGGTTCAGCTAGAAGGGATCCTTGCCTTCTGAAAAATAAAAAAAAAAAGTTTATGACATGTCAGATTCCCTGCAGAGAAGGCCAGAGCTGACACAGGATGGCAGGCATGTCCACACATTGGACTGTCTCTCTATGCATGCTTCTGGCCTTCTATTTATACCTAAGCCCCATATAAAAACCCAAAAGATGGGTTTGGCTAAAGCCTTTTCCAATAACTGAATTGCTCAGTGAGTAAATCTCCTTTTTCTGCTTGTCATTATTAATTGTGCTGTTAAGTGGACTACTGAGGATGTGTACCTAAACCTGGCTTATTAGGGGACTGTCAAGGCCCAGGCTCTGACCCTAATTTCAGTAACAATTTTAATCTATTTTCCTAGTAACCAAATCAGACTTTGAGCCCCATGCTATCCTGTTTCTCTGACCAAAAAAAGCACTGCTCTGCAAATACCCAGGGTCCTACATTAACCTGGGCCTTCAGTCATAGATGAAACAAGTTAAGAAGAGCTTGAAAACTATTCAATACAAGGGTGGCAACCACACCATTGTTGGTGGCAGTACCGTTGTCTGATGCTATGCTCTGTCAATCACAGCATCTTTTCATTTACTCAAGTTAAGACTTCATCCTTGTTTGCCTGTTCATTTTTCTTTGGCACTTTCTGGTCATCCACTATCAAATTCTAAAGCTGACACATAATTGAGGACTCTCTGTCAATCACCAAACTTGCCAAAATTCTATCCTTTATAGCAGAGTTGGATTGACTTACTTCCTCATGGTCACAATGGGAAAGTTATTGGCTGAATCATAACTAATCTCAAGTTGCTTAACAATGAATCCTTTTCCATCTCACCAGCTCTTTTTATTTTCCTGCAGCTACAATTTCCATACCCATTAATGTTCCTGCTTATGGAAGCTCAGAGCAGGGACAGAGAGTTCATTTATAAGTGAAAAACATACTCAAATCTGACCTGTAAGGCAACACACCTCCACAGAGACAGACACACAGGACACTCCTGGCATCCCCACAGACTAGAAGACAGTCTCATATGACACACCAAATTCCTCTCTGGTCACACTCCTGCCATAAAGGCTGTAGAGATGCATTAGCAGTTAAGAGCAAAGATACTAATATAGGATATATATGGTGTTATATAGGATCTGAACTCAGTGCCCAGTACTCATTTTAGCTCTAGGGGCTCCAACACCCTCTTCTGGTCTCCCCTGGCGCCTGCACACATTTATGCATACACATTCATAAACATAATTAAAATAAATAAACAAGTAAATAACAAATAAATCAGCATTTTAAAGGAGAGAAATAAAACCTATGCAAAATGATCTGTGTTATTCCTGCCTCTATCAAAGTATAATTGATATATGGAGAGGTATATGTATTTTAAAGGCACGATTTTATGCATTTCACATGCATAAGCAACCAGTTCACCATCACTCAGGTCAAAACATAATTATAAACAATCCTTTTGATAAAGCTGCTGCAGCCTCATCATTACTGCCTCTATTTAATTGGAGAGCTAAGAGATCAATTCATCAAAAGGCAGAATGTTCCAGGCTCCCTTCTATCAGTACCCACAACAGAACCACCATTCTGACCTCTATTATCATAGGTTAACTTCACCTTTTAACAAGATAAAAGTCTTCTTCTTCGCAGCTGCCCAACGTTTGTAAGACTAATTGACTCATATTTTAGTGACGGAGCAAGCTTTATAACAATGTAATCATCCAAATAGGAGGTTTTACAATTCCCACACATTTGATTTATTAAATCCCTTAGCTGTGGAATTAAATGGAGACATGAATGATAATGGTTGTATCAGCTTTGTCACACATACTATTTATAACTGTAAAAAATGGAAATCAAATAATTCATGACTATGGGAAAATGAATAAATTAGTTGTAGCATGCCCAAGTATATAAGCTTTATGGAGTATTTAAGTTCAAGATTATTGGAGCATACTTAATGACTTGTCAGAAGTCTCAGCTTGTCAACTGAGAAGGCACTATGAGATCTCGGGTCAGAAATTATTCAAAAGTCAAGAGCTGTGGC
This sequence comes from Ondatra zibethicus, assembly GCA_004026605.1. Classification (NCBI taxonomy): domain Eukaryota; kingdom Metazoa; phylum Chordata; class Mammalia; order Rodentia; family Cricetidae; genus Ondatra; species Ondatra zibethicus. The sequence continues at coordinate 10,021 of PVIU01027667.1, read as the reverse complement.
AGGGAAATTTTGTAAAATGAACTTCACTGGTGCTGAAAAGTCCAGTTTGGTAAAAGGCATTGTTAAAAGGAAACTCCACAGACCAGAAGAAGGTATCTGCGATGACCAGTCTCATTTCTAATAGAAATTTTATCCAAAGCCTACAAAGAATTCTTAAGCCCAGCAGGAAAAAAAAAACCAATCACTTATTAAAGATGACTGAAGATTTGAACAGATACGCCACCAAGGACCATATAGGGAAGGCAAACAACACAGGAAATGATTTCCTGTGACTTCTTGCTTCCCTACTTGGACATGGAAAGAAGTCAGAGGGATAACTCTTGCTGGACAGGAAGAATGCGGCTGAATCAACTTAAGACAGGCAATGCTTAGATCTGCCAGAGTTCTTCAAGGCAAACAGAGCAGAAAGAGGACGGAGAACCACAGCTTGCCAGGAGCAGGAGTCCTGGGGACACAACCACCTGTTAGGGAGGTTAAGCTTCAGCTGGCAAATGGCTGGGTCTTGAAAAGGAACAGTACACCCCACAGGGTGAGGAGGGGATTCCTAACCCTTGCATAAATTTTATTTCTAGAAGCTCTACCAGGTTTACAGGAAGGAAATTGCACAAAGATTCTCTTATGCCTCTAGTAAGGACAGTGGAATATATTTTGAAATATATTCAGAAGAAGTGCTGTCATCCTACAAAAAAAATTAGTGCTAGAAGATTCTACACACACTGCTGAGGAATAAAGCTACTATCAGGCTTGCTCAGCTGTGAACGTTGAAGCTGTAATAATGACAGACCTAACAAGATGTCTCCAAAGGCACAGCAGTGGCATGAAGATCATGGGAGCAACCAACCTCTGACTGGGGAGAACTCACTTCTAAGCGGACATATAATTAAACCAACCCCTAAAGATCCATCACTGTAGCCATAGATAAACACACTTCTGAACCCTCGAGAAGCTTCTTTTTGTGGCAAATGATGGCTGACACAAAAACTCAGATATAGTCAGTGTGTACAGAATAAGACTGTGAGGTGCTCAACCCTAAATGCGACATCTACATCACACCCCAAATTCCCAAGGTTCAGGGATCCTTGCAGAAGAGGAGCTAGAAAATGGTAACAGCCCAAGGCAGTGGATGACAAGAGAGTTATAAGAGGGAATTGGTACATATCCGCTAGCACTGGCAGTGACAGCACACACAAGACCAAGTTGGTCTGGAAGTTCTATCTCCAGCTGAGGAGCAATTGGCAACTGAGGGCTGCCAGGAGTGGGAGAGTCAGATTTCTTTGGGGATGCAGCTTGTGAGAGACTACTCATGTTCCTGTAGCGGACCCTATACTCATTCCTATACTGATGGCACTAAATGGTTTTCATAGGTTCAAAAAGGAGAAGAAGAAGGAGGAGTAGGAGGAGTAGGAGGAGGAGGAGGAAGAGGAAGAGGAGGAGGAGAAACATGAAATTGGAAGGGGATCATGTGGTGGAGAGAGGAGACTGGAAGGAAAGTAGGAAGGTCATGGAGATAGAGTTCATTAAAACACATCATATATATGCATGAAATTCTCAATCAACAGAAAATATTTAAAAACATGCTCAGAGTTTGGTGTTTTCTACTAGTCCCAAAGGAAAGTTGCTTTTCCAGAACCTAATCTATACAGGGAATGGGAAACACCCAGGCAGAGAATCATCAGGCCTCCCTGAAGTAGAAAGGGCAAGTCTTGAGGGCCTGGTTTGAGAGCAGTTGGTGACTGAGACCTAATCATGCCTTGCCACCACATCTACAGGGATTCTCTCCAGAACACCAGAGAGGTTACTGCTCAAGAGCAGCAATATCCAGGCAGTCATGCAAAAAAAACTTTCCAGAGAAACCCTGTCTCATTTTTACATAAACCAAAACCTTACAAACCGACTTACCTCAGTTCCCGTGTACTTATCCCAGTACACTGTCCCTGATTTTGACAAAGTGTCACAAATATATCAAAAGGCAAGAAATACACAGATTTGGGAGGGAGGAAGCAAACCAGGGACCTTGATAAAGACATAACAGAAAATCTGTATTCACTGCACTGAAAACTAACAATAATTATGGGTAACATAATTATTACCCATAAGATAATATGTAAGAGCTAAAGTTGCCAAAAACAAGAAAATGTCAGCAGGGATGGGGAGACACTAATAAAGAACCAGAAAGATGGTCTAAGGATCAAAACACCCTGACAGAAAATAACGATGTCATCCAGGGGCTCTCCAGCAGAGCAGGCAGAGCCAAGGAAGCAATCAGTAAGCATAGGGATGGGCCCATAGAAGTTTCCAGAACTGAGATGCAGAGAGGAAATAAAGTGGGATATCCCAGAACTCTGAAAGACAAGTGCTGAAAACGCATATGCAAAATGAGACTATCAAAGGGAAGGAAGGAAAAAGGAGAAGGAAAACATGTGCAGCATTAGCAACTGAGAATTTTCCAGAACTAATGACAGAGGCCAGAGTTTTCTAGAACATATGACAGATGAAGACTTCAGTACACCCTCCTCAATACCTCACAGATCTGGGAGGACAAGCAGCAGGGCTAGGTGACCTGCATAGCGTCACTAATCATCTGGGTTTAATGTGATTCTAAATGACATTTATGGAAAGTTCTATTAAATAGGAACTGAAAACAAAATACACATTCTTTTCAACACAAGTGCGACATTTACAAAATGACCTGTGTTTGGTAAGTGTAAAAGAATTGAAACTGCATAACACATGCTTCCCAGCCATGATAGAATTAAACTAAAGGGCAATAAAAGAAAGATGGAAACTCTCCAAATACTTGGAGATTAAACTTCATAGTTCTAAATAATGCATCAACTCAGCAAAAGATCTCAAGAGAAAGTTGAGCATATTTTGTACAAAGTAGAACTAAAACACAAAGTAGCAAAATTTGTTAGATGGAGCAAAATCATTAGAAGGAAATGTATAATACTGAAAGAAAGCAGAAAATAAGAAGCATCTATAATAAACAACTTAAGTTTCCACCTAATGAAATCAGAAATAGAAAAGTAAGTATAGGTCCCAAGGAAGCAAAGGAAAACAAGAGCAGAGAATAGAAAAAAATGAATGAAACCAAAGCCCGATCCTTAAAAAGAACAACAACAAAAATCAACAAATCTACAGCAAGGACAACCACAAGAAATCAAAGGTACAAGTTACTACTCTCCAAAATACAAGAAGGGCCATCACCACCACTCTTCTGTACACTGTAGACAGTAAAGACATGGCATAAGGAACTCTTTGCCCAAATTTTGAAGCTTAGTGAAAAAGTCAGTTTCTTGAAATCCACACTACCAATGCTCACAAAAGAAAAAAAAGAGATAACCAGACATCCCCATATCAGTCACAGAGTTGCGTAAATAGCAGTACTCCAACCGAGAAAGAACCAAGATCTCTCAAATGGGTGGTGCCTAGTGAGTTCGACAGGATATTTAATTAACATATAATTGCTCAACCCTTGTTCCAAAACACAAAAGTAGAGAGGACATTTGCAAATCCACTGTCCGAGGCCAGGGAGATCTGAGTAGACAGCTGGTCAGGGCTTGCAGGCAGGAATAGTCCATGCTGCCGCCTGTCTGTTCTTCCCAACCTAACATAAGCTGGGTGACGAATCACAGCAGAAGAAAAGCATGGGCTAGCAGGAGAGCACTCTTGAGGCCCATGAGCATAAATGCAGACTGCCTCAGCGAAGTGTCGGAGGGCAGAACCCAATAACATATTTAAAAGTTAAATGCCACATCCAAGTCTAATTTATTCCATGTAGGAAAGGCTAGGGAGACAGTTGAGTGGACATGTGCCTGCTACCCAAGCGTGAGGAACAGAGATGGGGTCCCCAGAACCCACATAAGAAGGTGGGCATGATGCTATGGGTCCTCAACTCCAGCACTTCAGGAGGAGAACGGAGACAGGTGGATCCTGGGTCCTTGCTGGCCAGCTGAAGCAGATGACTCCAGATTCAGCGAAGAGACCTTATCTCAGAACACAAGGTGGAGAAGTGATTGAGGATATGAAGTCCATGAAGTCACTTTTCAACCTTCACACTGACTTGTTCAAGTGAGTACACTCAGACATGCATGTGCCTCACACATGAATCACACATATGCACACAAACTAAATCTTTAATTTTTAATTAAAAAATTAAAAATTACTGTGGCAGTCTATCACATCAATCAGCTGAAGGACAAAAAGTCACACAATGCTATCAACAGACACTGGAATGCTTTTAACAAAAGTACATATCCATTTGGGGTTGTGCAACCAAAGTCACTTCTTAACACACTGGGGACAATGGGGAGCTTCTCAACCTAGTAAACATCACAAAGACCTGCAGCTGACTCCACACTCAGTGCTGATAAGTTTCTCTTAGGTTTGAGACTTGCAGAGCAGGGACGCTCCCTCTCAGTCTCAGTGTCACAGTCACTGGAAGTTCTGGCTGACTCACTAACACAGACAAGAAAACAAAAAGAGCACAGGCAGGGACAAAGAAATTAAGCTGCTTTCAATAAAACATGATTTCTTTTTACAGACAATTGCAAAGAATCAACAATAGGTATAAAACAACACTCTTACAATTAGTTTGTGATCATAGAAAGGTTACAGAATACGAGGCTATGGTATAAGATTCAATAACCTTCCATTATAGCAGTAATGGACAATTAATGACACCATATCATTTATAGTACCACTAAAATTATGTACATAGTACTTAACCATAGGAAAGACATGTGATACACATGAGAACAGCTACACACCTCTGTGAAAGGAGAAAAAATTCAGCCAATGGTGAGATCTCTGTGTTCACAGAGGGGAGACTCAATACTATCAGCCTCTAAGCTCTTCCCCAGATGACCTTTTCATACAACACAATTTCAATCAAAATCCCACCTAGTTCTCTGATGGATATTGACAAACCGGTTCTAAAGTTTACACAGAGAGGCAAAATACCCAGACCAGTTAGCACAATGATGAAGAATAAAGTCAGAGGACTCACATTAACTTCTAGACTTACCACACAGCCACAGTCATCAAGATGTCATGAGACTGATGGCATAAAAGAAAATAAATCAATGGGACAGCAATAGATCTACCCAAACTACCTTTGAAAACCAGCAGAGGCAATTTAAAGGAAAAATTTCAGCAAATGGCAGACACACAAGAAGAAAATGAGTCTAGACATAGGCCTCAAGCTTCTCACAGAAATTAATGTGAAATGACTCAGAGAAGTAAGCCCTTCTACAACTTAAAATTCAAACCGTACAGCACTATGTGGACTCCATGGGTTTTAGAAGACAAAGAACGCCCGAAACTGGGAGAAAATAGTGGTGGTGGGGATGGGGCAGTGTGATTGAAAGATGGAGAATGGCAGGCGGATTTGACCAAAACAAATTATATGTGTGTATGAAATTCTTAATCAGCAAAGAGATAACTTCTAGAAGGTGGGGCAGGAGAAAATAAGTGACTTGGATTTGATGTGAACTTTATAGATGCAGCATCAAATGCACACACAAGTAAAATAACTGATAGATTAGATTTCATGAAAACCAAAACTTCCACTCTATAGAAGATGCTGTTGAGAAAGTGATAAGGCACAAATTAGAAGAAATTATTTGCAGAACATATATCTTTAAAAAAAGACTTGTATGCAAAATATGTCAAGAATTCTTAAAAGTCACTGCAGAAAGGTTAGAATTGGACAATAAAAACAATAGTGTGCAAGACCCAAAGGCAGCACACATACATCACCTAGCCTTCTTTACAGTACTAGTGAATGGTTTGGAAGGGGAATTTTGAAAACAATTACATTCACAATAGCCTCAAAAAAAAAAAAGGGAGAGAAAACTAAGAATGAAGCAAGAAGGTATAATGACTGTACAATGAAGTTAGGAAACACTCCTAAAATAAAATAAAGAGGATGTAAGGGAAGGAAAGATTACTCATAGATTCATTTAAGATGTAAATACTTACTAAAGCAACCTACAGACTCAAATCACTGTCCAAATCCTAATGACATGTTTAGTAGAAAAGGGGTGTACATCCTAAAATTCACTTAGACTATCAATGAAGCCTAAAAAGTTCCTATCTTGAATTCCAAAATCTGCTACTAATTCACAGTAACCAAAACAATGTGGTGTTGACATAACAATAGACATAGACTAATGAGACAGAACAGAGATCCCTGAAATAAATCCTAGCACATATGGTCCAATAATTTTTTAAGAAGACTGTCAAGAGTATTCAATTGCTTTCCCAAGAAATGGTTCTGGGAAAACTGGATATTCTCATGCAGAAGAATGAACTTGGGCCTTTTCCCAGCACCATATGAAAACTTAACTCAAAATGTATCAAAGACCTAGTTGAGATCTAAAACAATAAAACTCTTAGAAGATAGCATGGTGATGATGCTGGTATTAAGAGTGACTTTCTGTGTGTGGCTCCCAAGTCACAGGTGGCAAAACAAACAAAGCTGCACATCTTAGACTTTGTGGTAACCAAAAAGTTTTAAAGGAGAGCATCTGCAAAATGAAAGGGCAATCCAGAGAAAGGGAAGAAGTACTTGCAATCCTAACGAATTCAAATGCAGAACAGAGAACATCTGCAACTCAACAACAAAAATTAATGACTTGACTCAAACACGGGCAAAAGATTCCTCCAAAGAGAGCATGCACACAGCAGATAAGTCCATGAAAATACATCCATCGCCAGTAAACATTAGAGAAAGAGAAACACACGTCGCGATGAGTGACTACTTCCCATCTACTAAGATGTCTGCTAGAGAAGACTGTGACGGGGGTCTCGAGGATGTGGAGGGAATGGAGCTTTGGGTGTGGCTGCTGAGAATGGCAAATAGGACCACTCTGTGGGAAGAGTTCCTAAAATAAACAAATACAGGATTACTGTAGAGTTCAGCAATTCCACTGCTGGATATTTACTCAAAGAAATCTGAAAGGGCTATTAGTGAGACACTTGCCAACCCATGCAAATCAAAGGGTTATTTGCAACTAAAGCATGAAAAGTAGCTTGATGTTCATGGATGGATAAGCACACCGCCCAATCGAGTGTGGAATCTCACAAGGCCTGGAAGAAAGAGAGAAATTGTGGCATGCTCAACAAGATAGAAGTCTCTTGAGGACATAATGCTAAGTGAAATAAGGCAGTTGAAGAAGGCTTAAATGCATTCTGCATTTGCTTACATGAGGTGGAGGAGTTGAAATCACAGAAGGGAACAGGAACAGTGGTTACTGCTGGGGGATGACGCAATAGGTGAGATCAAGTGGCTCTGCAGGGGCAGGGAGCAGGTGGGGATGGGGCTGGTTTAGTGAACATAGAATGTTGTTCACAAAACAGAAAGAGACATGGAGACTGACTGCAAGTTCATGTGAACTGCACACTTTATAGTTAAGAATAATAAATATGAATACATATATGTTCATGAAAAATAGTAATTAATTTTCAAAAAGTAGAGAATGAGCTATTAAACTAGAAAATGCATAGAGGAACCTTACATGCAATATTGCTTAGTCAAAGGAGCCAGCCTGGAAGTGCTGTAATTTAAGATTCAATGGTGGTGATGAGTGGTAAGAGACAGGTGAGATCAGCAATTTGCAACCTGGTTTCCCTTCACATCTTCCTATGACCTCCCACCCACTCTGTGTCGTGACAGGCTTTGGAAAGTTATTAGCAAACAGACCCAAACTTCCAGAATCTTCATGAACTCATAGGCTTCTCCAAATTATTTCACTGACTTCAGGATCCACTCCACTGCAGATTTCCCTCCCTTGCAGGAACCTCCCAGTGGAGGGATGCCCCCACTAAAGGATCTCTTCCCTATAAGATCACCCCCCTCCTGCCACACGATCTCACCCACTGAATTATATCACCCATTTCAGAATACCCACTGCAGGATTCCCACACTGCAGGATCCTCTTCACTGTAAGGCCATAGAATACTTCCACTACAGGATCTACCTCTCTGCAGAATCCCACCCACTGCGGGATCTCGTACTCACTACAAGATCCTTTCCACTGTAAGAGTCCACATGCTGCAAGAGCAACTGTAACCACTGCAGGGGCTCACCCACTACACAGTCTTCCTTCATTACAGAATCCCTCACTGAAAGATCCCACACACTATAGGATCCACTCATTGTAGGGTCACACCCACTGTAGGATTGCCCCCCCCCCATTGCAGGATCCCACCCACTCAAAATCGTACCAGCTACAGACTCAGTATCTCTAGGACTTTGAAACTTTGAGACATTGAGCCAAGCATACTGATGCAATTCTATTAACCCAGATGTCTGGAAGATGAAGACAGCTGATCACAAGTCCAAGGCCAGCCTGTTCTACAAAATTAGTTCAAGGCTTGTTGGGCAACCAAGTTAACCCTATCTCAAAAGAAAGAGAGAGAGAGAGAGAGAGAGAGAGAGAGAGAGAGAGAGAGAGAGAGAAAGGGGAGGAAAGGAAGGAGAAACAAAGGAATGAAGGAACAAAGAAAGGAAAGGAGCACTGGTCAGATCATGTAGATGTAGCATAGTGGTAGAGTACATGCCTAGCACGTGCAAGGCCAGGTCTAACATGTATAACACATGGTAACAAAAGGAAGGAAGGAAGAATTAGGAAAAGGAAGAAATCAGCAAACTCTGTATCCTGTCGTTCCTCCAGTATTGCTTGGAGCCCAGCTGGGTTCTGAGGAGCCCATCTGCTTTAGGTTTGCAGTGCCTGGTGTAATAAAGGCCAACGCCAAAGACTTAGCCTTTCTCCAGCCGCCTGCAGAACCCGGCCTCTCTTTACTCCTCTGTGACTTCTACTTCCTGTTTTTTTTTCTTTCATACAGACGTTTTTCCATTTCAAAGAAATGAGAAGCCCTTGTCCCGTGACATCATTTCCTCCGTGTTGCTGGGCTCAGCTGTATACCTTTCCACCTCGGTTTCACAGTCTAAGCAGGCAGTAGACAGAAACTGGACAACTTCCTTCCGGCTGTGAGGAAATCATCCCAGGATCTGATGCCTACTCAGCACAGCGTGGAGGATCTTCCTTCTTCCTTCAGTAGGATCCTAGCAAGTTCCCTGCTCCATATATAAGACAGATGGGGCCTCCAGGGGAGCAGAGACGGTGGTGCAACCTCCTGAAGCCTCCAGCTTTTATTCCAAAGCCTTTGGCCTGGACATGAAGATCTCCACAGCGCTTCTATGCCTGCTGCTCATAGCTGCCACCATCAGCCCACAGGTGTTGGCTGGGCCAGGTGAGGCTTTTCCCTTCCCGGTCTCTCAGCACATCTCAGGATTGCTGGCAGGTCTGCTGCTGGAGAGACAGGGAGTGAAGGAGAAATTAGAGAAAGCCATTGTGACACAGCTAGCCAGAGAGCCAGAGCCAAGTATCCAGACTATGGAGGCCAGGCCCTGTGATGTCTCCAACCCCAGCTATGGGACAAGATGCTGTATGCAACTACTAAAGATACTGCCCTAGCCTTGTTCGGAGAGGTGGCCCAAAGGAGGTGAGAAGGAGATCTCAAGCAACAGAGGAGTGACAGGAATGATGGCTTAAAGAAGAATTGGACTCTTAGTCCAGAGTGGGTTCCAGAACAGCAGGCATGTGTAGATATTGGAGAAGCTTCTTAGCTTAAAAGTAGGTTGACTCTAAGCCATCAGCAGCAAGGGATGGACAGTAAGTTCTTACAACTAACTTTCCTGTGTCAGAAAATGATGAGGCTTTTTTTCCATACACAGTCAACGGCTAGGGCATATTCAATAATATTCTGTGATTGGGCTCTAGATACAGAACTCAGGAGCTGTGACTCATAGGGACAACCCAGTCTTCTCCGTCCCTTGTGAGAGCACCCTGCAATGTTTCCTAACTCTCTCTTTCTTTATAAAATTATTTTCAGATGCAGTGTACATCCCAGTCACATGCTGTTATACTAAGGCTAAACAGATCCCCGTGAAGAGGCTGAAGAGCTACAAGAGAATCACCAGCACCCAGTGTCCCTGGGAAGCTGTGATGTAAGT
>PVIU01027666.1:0-20121 GCA_004026605.1 Ondatra zibethicus | reverse complement strand
TGACCTTAAGTATCTTTTGGCCATTCGAACATCCTCTGTTGAGAATTCTCTATTCAGATCCTTACCCCATTTTTTAATTGGGGTATTTAGAATTTTAATGTCTAGTTTCTTGAGTTCTTTGTATATTTTGGAGATCAGACCTTTGTCTGATGTGGGATCAGTGAAGATCTTCTCCCATTCAGTAGGTTGCCTTTTTATCCATTCTTCTTTTGAGGGAAATCTAGGTTGTTTCCTCAGTTTGCCTATTCCAAATAATGCTACTTTGATCATAGTTGAACAAATGTCTTTGTAGTATGATTGAGCATCTTGTAGTATGATTCAGCATGTCCAAGTGTAGTATGAGGCATGAGAGGGCCGGGCTACATCCCAGCCACTCCGCTAGCTTACACCCTAAATAACTACACAGGAATTGTATTCATTAAATTACTGACTGGCCCATTATCTCTAACCTCTTGCTGGCTAACTCTCACATCTTGATTTAACTCATTTCTAATAATCTGTATGTCACCACAAGGTCGTGGCTTACCAGGAAAGATTTAGCATGTCTGACCCTGGCCACTCCATTGTGGCAGGTCTCTCTCTCTGTCTTCTTCCCAGCATTCAATTCTGTCTACTCCACCTACCTGATTTCTGCCCTATCAAAAGGCCAAGGCAGTTTCTTTATTCACCAATGAAAGCAACACAAATACAGAAAAAACTCTTACTCCACCCAAGAGTGGTATTGATGGATCCTGAGGTAGGTTGATTTCCAATATTCTGAGAAATCATTATACTGATTTCCAAAGTGGTTGTACAAGTTTTCATTCCCACCAGCAATGGATGAGTGTTCTCCTTACTCCACATCCTCTCCAGCATAAGCAGTCATCAGTGTTTTTGATCTTGGCCATTCTGACAGGTGTAAGATAGAATCTCAGAGTTGTTTTGATTTGCATTTCTCTGATGGCTAAGGATGTTGAACATTTCTTTAAGTGTCTTTCAGCCATTTGATATTTTTCTGTTGAGAATTCTTTATTTAATTCTGTACCCCATTTTGAAATTGGGTTATTTGGTATTTTGATGTCTAATTTCTTGAATTCTTTCTATATGGGTGTTGAAGTCTTCTACTATTATTGTGGGGCTTTGAGGTGTGATTTAAGCTTTAGTAATGTTTCTTTTACGTATATAGGTGCTCTTGTATTAGGATCATAGATGTTCAGGATTGAGACATCATCTTGATGGATTGTTACTGTTATGAGTATAAAGTGTGTTTCTCCTTCTCGTCTGATTGATTTTAGTTTGAAATCTATTTTGTTATATATTAGGATCGGTACACCTACTTTTTTCTTGAGTTAATCTTGTATTCTGCTACATTACTGAAAGTGTTTATGAATTGTAGAATTCCTTGGTAGAATTTTTGGGATGGCTATATAAACTATCATATCATCAGCAAACAGTGAGAGTTTGACTTCTTCTTTTCCAATTTGTATCCCCTTGATCTTCTTTTGGTGTCTTATTGCTCTAGCTAGGACCTCAAGAACTATATTGAATAGATATGGAGAGAGTGGACAATCTTGTTTTATTCCTGATTTCAGTGGAATTGCTGGGAGTTTCTCTCCATTTAGTTTGATGTTGGCTGTTGGATTGCTGTATATTGCCTTTATTATGTTAGGTATGTTCCTTGTATCCCTGCTCTCTCCAAGACCTTTATCATGAAAGTATGTGGTACTATTGTTCCCTTTACAGAATAGGTCTACACAGTATATGTTGAAAGAAACAGCTGGGTGTGGTGGCACATGCCTTTAATTTCAGCACTCTGGAGGCAGATTTATTGAGATAAAGGCCAGTGTAATCTATAGAATGAGATATAGGAAGTCAGGGCTACACAGAGAAACCCTGTCTCAAAAAACAATAAAACTAACAAAGAAACAAAAACAATAAAGAATCAGTTTTAGAAGATTTCTGCAGAAATTTAAAAGGAATAATTATAAATCTGGTTACAAACTATATCCCTGAAGAGTACCAGTGGAAACATTCCCAAGATTGCATTAAACTTACAAATTCTCATTTATCACTCCAGATACCCAGTTAGAAACTCTGGTGGTGAGGCCAAGAATTCTGTGTTTGAACACTCTTTCCTAGGCGTTTGGATGCTCTCTATAATTTTAGAGTCACTGGAACAAAGTAATACAAAAGGAAACGGGTGAGGAAAAAATAGCATGATTTGCATGAAATAAAGAGAATTTCATAGTTGAATATGCTGCCCAGGTTTGAAGCATGAACAATGAAAAGAATGTTGGTAACAGAAGAAATAAGAGAAAGCTATGTTTTGTTCTTCAGTTTCATGTTATGCAGCTTTCAGCAGGTACATTCCGGATATACACAATCAACTTAATATTGAGTATTATTTTTATGCCTGCTTTCATGACTATTCTAAGAGGTAAAACAAAATATCAAGATGTTTGTATTTTGCACTGAGATAAACAGGAAGGGGTGGTGTCGGTGGCAATTGTGCAGTTCAATTAGGCATGAAACTGAAAAAAAGAAGGGTTGTAAAGCTCTTGTGAACATGGAAGAATTGTAGAAGTTAATTTTAAACACATGCACATGTGGCTGGGATGATAGCATGAGTCAAGGAGATGACTATATTAATAAAGGCAGTATTATAGCAAATGGAGTTAATCAAATACTAGCATTAACTGGGCTCCATCAGAAGCCCTACTGCTCTTAGATGCTTCCCTTTCAACCTTACTGGAAATTAAAAACTAAGCCTCTTGTGAAGCAAATCTGTTCCACCTGAAACAATATCAAAAACCTTCATCTCAGTCAAATTAATTGCACTAGTATTTGCCATGGCTGAGGGAAACACTGGGAGTTAATGATAAACACATTCATGTTATGAGCTAAGTTTCTGATGCACAGCCTCTGATCTACTAAACTAATAAGGCAACATATTCTGGTAGCGCCTGGAAGTTTTTAGAGCATTTTAACTTCCATTATCTTAATTGAGATTCATAAACTGGTGAGTCAGGTAAGAAAGTTGATTTTGTTTCTATTTTATAGTGAGGGGATAGGGACATTTTATGGTTTTCTGTGACAAAGGCATTACTTTAAGTAATTGTTCAAGGTCAAAGTTACCCTTTAAAACATTTTTTAAAAGTTTATATTTAAGTGGGGCTTTCTCATTCCTGCACGCATATATATTATAGCTGTTCATTCTGATATTATCAGGTGAGAGTAGATATGTGGTGATATTTGTTTGTGCTATAAAAAAGATTGCCTGAGGATCAGAGTATGAAGGTGTGTGTGGCACACACCTATAATCCCAGCACTAGAGAGACAGAGGCAGATGGGTCTCTGTAAGTTCAAGCCCTGGGCTACTCTAGATTGATCCATTCTCAAAGAGGAAGAAAGCCAGGTGGTGATGACTGACACCTTTAATCTTAGTACTTGGAAGTCACATGCTTTTAATCCCAGCACTAGGGAGCTGGAGACAGGAAGGATATGGCTGGACTGAGAGATGAATATAAGGCAGAAGGAGAAAGGAGCTTGAGGCCCATTCACCCTGAGGATTTTGTAGAGGTAATAACTAGTGGCTGACTGCTCTGCTTCTCTGAACTTTTGGCTTTTATCCCCTAATATCTGACTCCAGGATTTTATTGTTAAGACCAATTAGCATTCGCACAACATAGATGCGTATGACTCATAGTAGCACAGGCAATTTGAAATCAGTTTGCCCTCCCTAAGCACTGATATACTCTGCTTTTTAAAAATAAATTATGAGTATTGTGCCATGTCATTAAAATCTTCTCTTTCAACATAATTGTTTTTAATTTTGCATCATTATTGTTTTCAAAAGTATTCTTATTTCATAAATGTTTGTGTATATTTAATTTCTTTACAAATTATTGCATTTTGTTTGTTTAATGTAAGGATCAGGCGATGACTATGAGACTTGGTTTTCACTATGAGGATTAGAGTCAATTTATCAGGTTTGGCAACAAGTATATTTTGCTCATTGAGCCATCTCTCTAACCATATTTCTTCTTTCTTTAGGACAAAATTGTAAAAGCAGGAATCAGTGTGTTCAAGGGGTGTAATCATTTTAAAATCACAGTATCTTCAGGAAATATGTTACCTATTTATATTTGTTGTAGTGATGCTATTTTCTCTGGACCAGACAACACCATCAGCCAACATGGATAGAGTTTGATGTGATATACAGAACATTGTGGTCCTGTAATTATGGAAAAAATAAGCAGAACAATACTGACAGCTAGGTCTGTGATAATGGCAATGGATCTGTGGACATTCCCTCTTTGAAGGAGGAGGGAGTGATATTGGTAGATATCAAGATTCAGTGAACAACTGAGAGAGATTCTAGGTTCCTGTGTCTCAGAACAGAGAACTATGCCAATACATGGACAGTAGTGCATGAAGTGAGGAAATTTATCAAGGAAGAATATACTTTCAAGGAAATATGTAAACTGGAGTAAAGAAAAAAGTTTAGAAGCTCAGTATTACCTATTGGACAGAGGATGAATCTACATGTCAATATGCCACAATTTTAATATTTACACAGTGTAGGCTTTTTCATGCATGTTCTGTCTGCTACATATAATTCTACATATAACTTTATGCATCCCTTATCTCATTAGCATCTTAAGTGTTCAATCAGGATGTACATTTTAGTATTATAATGAGACATAGATCACCGTCAGACATTCCAGAGCTCCTTTGTACCTGGCTGTGCCAATGGCTCAGCAAGTTCTAATTGCTCAGGGCAAGGGTTTTCCTGACTGCTGCCTTGCTGTTTTCTCTTACAGGTCATTTTTTTTCTATATTCATGCAAGCCTTTGTTTTCCTGCCTTGACGTCAGCAGATCCTCACCTGAGTTGCACCCAACAGTCTTTTCTGCATCCTTTCTTCTGCTGCATATAGTCTTAGGGGTTAAGTGCTAGAATATATAGGAGATGTAAGGTAGACTGAGGGTAGAGCTCCCACAATGCAGTGTTCTTGAACTGTCACCATTACTGTGGTATGACTTTTCAGCATTGTCACTGTTTTTGACTCAACTAATGCTCCTGAAAGTAACCAATGGGTACACTGGTTCTCCAAGCTGGACTTGGATAGGAACATTTCTTTGGTTTCTTTGAGCCCTGCTGTGGGTGAGTAGATTTTTCTTGGGAAGAGGCATGCAACAAGATTCCTAACATTTTTTGTTCATAGCTTATTCTTCTCTAGACCTTTGCCAAATGAGAGTTACAATCATTTTACAATCCTTTAGTCTATAGGTGCACAATATACATTAAACAAGCTCACCCATTTATAGTTCTGTAATTACTAGTGGATAACACACCTTCTCCTGAATCTTTGCCAATGCTGCCAATTTGCTAAATGGACTTCATGTCATACAATTTACATTTCTGATGACTAATAAATAGAACAATTTACAGGTACATATTGATAAACCTTTACTTTTACTTTTATGTACTTTTAGAATCAAAGTATAAGTTAATGGATATGTACAATTTGTTGTAAAAGGCCAGAGAGATAATCAACAGTTTAGGCTTTGCAACAAAATGACCTTTGTCAAAAAATTTTTCAAATTTACTAGTTTAATGTAAAAGTGACCACAGACAACGCTAAAGTGAATAGGCATACTTTTTGTCTGATAGAACTTTCCTGAGCAAACTAATAATGAAGCAAAACAGATAATGACCCAATTAAGGCCTATGACCACAGTCTGCCAACTGCTGATTTACGTTGTTCTGTGTAACCAAAAGCATTCATCGCTTTTCTACTGATTTCACAAAGTCCAGCATATATGAAGGATATCCTTCTGTGAAATAAAAAGTAAACACCATTTACTCATGTTTTCTTGTGATTTAATTATAATGAACCATTATCTGGTCTATCTACGAATACTTTTGATGTGATTCTCAGTATAGAAAACTAATCATATTTCCCTACAAATAGTCAGGCAATTGTGTCAGAACCTTTTATTGAATTAAATTTTTTTTTCTCAGCAGGCTCTCTTTGGAAGCTAAGCCTTTTCTAAACTAGATGTGTTTCCACTGTTCTTCGAGGTGTTGTCCTGTGAGCACAGCATCTGAAAGTAACGGTTTTGGAAGTATTCTCACCATAGGGACCTCTCTAGTTCCCTTTGTACTCACATCAGTCCAGTTTGAAACATATCAAGAATTCTGTCTTAACTGCATCTATTGCAGTTGTTGTGGCTGCTACTGTCTTTACACTTTTATCTTTCATATATCTCTGTCTCTTTGCATTTGTGTGTAGTCTTGCACTGCTCAGAGGGAGACTAGTCTTACTATAAAGGCAGAAAAACTGTAACTATTTCTGTATAGTGTGGCCTTGGCAGCCCGTTATTTAGGTTTGTTCTTGCTTGAGTGTAGTTGCCATCTTGTGTGCTAACTAGTGATGTATACCACACTATGTCTCCCTTACCACTTTTTTTTAATTGGCATCTGTGATTTTTAAAATTATCTGTCTGTAGGTATAATCTTAGGCTTCTCAGATTGTTTTGGTCTGAATTATTAACCTTTGTTACCTAATTTTATTGACAATAATGATATATCCTCCAAATGTTAATAAAGTGACATTGGCCATTTCTTCTCTTTTCCAACAATATAATCATAATGGAAACTGTTTGTCTTCAGTCCTTCTCATCCAAGTTATCGTCCTCTCTTCTCTGCTCTCAGTCTTCTGCAATTTTCCTGGGCATCCAACTTGTTTCCTTTGTTTTGCATAAAGAAAAAATGACTTTCATATAGAAGTTCATTTTGAAGATTAACCCCAAAATATTGGGAAATAATTTTTAATTTCTTGTCCGTTTTACATTTTACAATTACCCTCTATCCTTAAAGATTCAGGCAAGATATAAAGTAGGAGGCTCTAAAACATAAACCTATGACCTGTATTTACATCTCTGCTATTGTAACAAAGTCGTGTTTGTATATTTAATTCCCTTCTGAATTCATTTTGTATGTATTTTATAAGTGGTATGCAAGACCATATGTGAAATAACATCAGAGTTTTATGTTCATCAAATTCTATAGTATTTCAATGTTACTGTACAGTATTAGGTTTATTTTAGTGAGAACAATAAAAACTTTCGGTACTAGGGAATTGATAAATACATTTTATTGAACTTTACAATTGAACAATATATAGATTTAATATCCTGCAGTGACTCTTTAGAATTAAAAGCTGGATTAGACAGTACATTTTAAAAGGAAGATTCTAGTATGTAATTACACTGTTTTGCATGTTGAATGCAACTTTGATCCATCCAGTTCCAAGCACCTTATAAACATTTATTACATTGTAATACTGGCAGTGCCCTTCTAAGGCCCATTAAGTGAGATGAACTTGTTTGCACAACAGAGAAACCAAGACTTATAGGTAAAGTAATTTTACTCTACATAGTGTAGTTTGTTAATGAATACCTGTGACCCTTCACTCCTGTCTCATCAAAATATTTTCTTAAGCTCAAATGAGAGCTGACTTTGTATATGAAACATTCTTTCTTGCTATCATCATGAGATGACAAGTAAAACAAACATCATGGGTTACCTATTCTATAGGAACTTGGATTCCCTCTCTTTGCATTGAACACTGACTTCAATTTTCTGTGTTTGTATATATATATATATATTTCATTATATGAACTTTTCTTATTTAGAGCTGCTATACAAAAGACCAAATCTAAAATTTTTATATTTCTAATTGTATTGAAAGCTAATGTTTCTGGGAAATGAAGTATGCACAAATTCTTATTTCTATGTTCTTTGGCATCTAGATAAATAGATCAAAACCAGACACAAAAGGGATCTCTAGAACACTTGTTTGGAGTTGGGAAGATTATAACAGGGAAAACAAGTTTGCAATAGAAGATACTGGCAAGAAGAGGTTAGAAAGAAGTATCAAGACCTGCTTTCCAGCTATCTACATATCTACCATGGAACACACTATTAACTGTGTCATTGACTGTCAACATGCTCTTTGTGACATAAGATGCAAACATATTGATATGAATATGTCCTGATTGATGTCTGAGCAGCAAATGGGATGGATGCAGAGAACACTTTTAGATGGATGCAGAGAATCCTTTTTGATAGTCTTTTTCCTGTTTGACATACACTCTTGCTCCTCAATATTAGAAGTGATATACTCTTAATTTATTCTATCTCCCCATGTACCTACTACAGGACTGTAGAGCTGTCTATAGCAAGAGATTGATACTGAGTCTTGTTCCAAGGAACAAGCACTTAATTAAGGATAGTAAAATGGAAGGGACATTGTCATTAGTCAAATAAACCTTGCCCTTTGGATGTGTATTGTTTTTAATTAAAAACACCAAATGATTCATTTTATCTCCAAGATAAGCATTCAAATTCTATGAATCCAAAGAACTCTTTATCTCTTGTTAGTATCACTTATGCAGAGTTGTGCGCCTGGACTTTGAGGATAGACTTTGGAGATGAGAGAAACGATTCTGTGACCCTAGAGTTGTGTGATTTTGGCAAGTTATTTGGCTTCCTTATATGTTTTCTATGGAAAATTTGTCATTTCATAATACATGCAAAAACATCTTACTTAGTTTAAGGCAATGACAAACAATTCTGTAAACAAGAAATGATAGCATAAGTTTTGTTTAGAGTCAAACACTGACAAAATTGTATTCAGTATTGCTGAATTTTGGCATCTCCTTTACTCTTCTTTATGTTCCCTTATTTTAATTTTGCTGGGTGGGAACTCTCTCCTTCTCCACCATATCTGGGTGGGGTTATTGAGCCTGCAACAGGAGGGCTTCTGGTATGAGTTCAACCATTACACAATATTTTTGTCACCCAGCCTTTATCCAAGGTAGCTATGTATATACATTGTCAGTGTTTTTAGAATTTTCACTCTGCAATTTTATATTTTCCACTTAAGAAAAACCTCCTTGGTAATTAATACTGAATGTCTGATTCCAGAAACCATGCCTCAAGAGAGTTTTCATGCATGTGATGTGCATTTGTTATTAAGGACTGTCTGGCACTCATTTGTAAAGCTGAAAACAAGCCTGTTTTCTATCACTTACAGAATGTTCATAATAATTGTACGAGTTCAGGCAGACTTTGCCTCTCCACGAAGCTGTGCATTTTCAGAGAAGAGAATCTTTATCTTTATTACATGACACTTCCTGTGCTCACATCCATCACTTTTTGAGTGTAGCTTATTTGCAGCCTGGTGAGAGTTATATAATCTGCCATGAAAATTTCAACAAAAAAAAAACAAGAGAATTAAGATAGAGATGCACTGTTAATCTTTTGAAAAATTCTCTTGTGCTAATAGAAGAGAGAGATCAGTGGACATTTTCTCTGGTCAGTTCAAATATGTTATGCTATTCTATCTTGATTATAAGCAATCGCTTCCTCTTTCCATCGTTTCCTACTTTCTTTATCCCCGTCTCTTCTTTCTAATACACCTGCACTTGCAAGCACATGCACACCCACTCACACATGCATTGGTACATAACACATGCATGAACATAAGCACACATACACACACACATGAATACACATATATATGAATAAACATAAATATACACATTGGTTGTAGTAAATGCATAATGAGCATTACATATTCACCTAATTTAAGTCTATAAAATCCATTCAATTGGTGGTATGACACTAAGAATCTGAAAACTTCAAATGGCTTGAGCTTGGGAAGTTCAAAAAGTTTTCCTGCCATTCTCTCATGTTCAACAGACTTGGAGAATCAATACATATCGTTGTGGTCCAAATGGAGCCTCTGCTGAGCACAAAGCAGAAAGTTGTATTGTGTACATAAGAGAAGCAATCTGAATGAAAAGAAGAAAAACTGAATACTGGTAATAGTAACAATAATTCTAATCTTTTAAATTTGTCTTAGAAATAGTTATTAGGATTGTTAAATAGCAAGGTTGAAAGGTAGCATAGTTGAAGGTCATAAGGGCAATGATTATTAAACATTAATGTGTATATTGATCATCCAGGCCCTTGCTAAAAACATCTTAGAGTGCAGTTCAGCAGCAGCAGCAGCATTTTGGAGTTTGTTAGAGCTTGAAAATCAAAGACCTAGTACCAGAACAATGGAGTTCAAACATACATTTTTTTTTATTGGTCAGGATTCCCAGTTGATTCCCACATATAAGAAAGGCTGGGAACCACAAAATGTTTAACCCCTTTACAACTCAGTGTAGCACAGGGTATATCTCTAGTGCTTCTACTTTAGAATCTGGTTTAGAATGTTCAGTGTGTTCTGTAAAGTCTTGTTTTCTTTACTAATTAGCATAGATCATCTTCTATTTCCCAACCCCTAGGAACATAGTAGTTAATATAGTATTTTTTGTCTTTAATTTTATGTCTTTCTCCTGAATTCACAGGATTACTCAAGTCTCCTTTTATGATTCTCCTTAGTTGTTATGATATGGAGTCACCAAGAACAATATATACTGGATTTTAGAAGATAGCAGAGAAATTCCCTTCTATACTTTATTCCTTCCAGTATTGTATTCATGCATATGGTGCATATTTTGGAATATTTTTTTATTCTTTTTTTATTTCTGCTATTGATTTGCTTTCAGTTCCTGAAAAGGCAACAAATTTTTATAATGCCAGATTGTCTTATCCTTACTATGGAATATTCTTCTTATTGTCTCATTAGCATCCATAAATTCTTAGGCCTGCTCTTTAGTGATCTTCCCTTGGTTTTCTGCCATTTATGTGTGCATGGGGGTGCATATGTGCTTGTTTGTGTGTGCATATTGATCATGTTTTGTTTTCTCATTCTGCAACTCCTCCCAGATCCTCTCCATCTCATCTGTCCCAGCCAACTTTATGACCTTGTTCTCTCTCAAGGAATACCCACAAAATGCAAAACTGAAAATCAAAACTAAGAAAGAGTAAGACAAAAAAATACCTAAACAAACAAAACAAAAGGCCTCCATTAACAGCAAAACAAAAATATAGAGCTTGTTTTGTGTTGTCCAACTATTTTTGGGCATGAAGCCTGCCTTTGAATATAGTTAAGAGATCAGGTGACACTTTATGCTATCAATTACTGACAATCTAAATCAAATAATTTTGTTAGTATTGTTCCAGCACTTTTTTGCTATACTTGTAAATTTATAAATTTAATATGTTACCATTTAACAATTCCTTTCTTTGTCTTTGTTTTCCTTCTTTCTTAGACACACATACACACATGCACACGAGAGAGAGAGAGAGAGAGAGAGAGAGAGAGAGAGAGAGAAAGAGAGAGAGAGAGAGAGAGAATGGATTGTGAAACGTGTATAGTGGACTTTATAAATCCCACTAAAGTTAAATTCATGAATTCCATTTGATTTGTATAAGTTGTGAGAACAAATTGAAAGATAAACTACCTAATCAAGCAATTGCACACAGTCAACATTGTGATACCCTTTTGATGGTGGTGCATCAGACACTTATATCCATAAATATATTTTGAATATATTATAATGTTTTATTATTATTTACAGTGTTATTTAATTTATAGTTGGTTGTTGATGGCTTTATTAATTTTCTAGGCTTTACAAAATCCATATCAGGGATTATGTACTATACTGCTTTACAAAATCCATATCAGGGATTATGTACTATACTGCTAGGAATATGTGGCAAAAAAATTAGGTCATTCTTTGCTCTTATAGTTCTGGTTTGAGTGGGAAAATAAGGCAACATCCTAATATCTACTTTAGTTCCTTAATTTGTGTTATTCTGGATATTCTTCTCTTAGAGTTAAAACTCTAACTCTCCAGCTAAACTCTTCAATATATAACTCATCTCTAGCCACACCCTATTTGTCTTGTATCAAATATAAGTTTGAAACTGATTTTCATTTTTTTGTGTCAATAATTTAGGCTAGAGCAAGGAATGTCTTCTAAAGGTAGAACTGCATGCTAATTTAATTCTTTTCTTCCTACAAAAAATGTTGAAACATTGGGACAAGTTTGGGCAGGGAGATTCAAGCACATAATTCAACCCTCTCTTCACATATATGAAATAGAGAAGCTTAGTAATTTATCATACTTTCTATTTCATTGTACTGTCATTTTTAGTATATTTAAGTTTGCTTAATACAATCTTGACAGCAGGGTGGAATGTAATTTAAATTTTAATATTTTCAGCTATAGCAATGGTAATGTATTATTTCTCCATGTGGAAAGTTACTGATTCTCTCATAAAAATGTATCCTTAGGTTACTTTGTAAAAACAGACATAAAAATTTGCCCCACCCCATTCATGAAGTCATGACATAACAGACACTTGAAATTATTCACTAAATTTCTTGGTGTCAAATTTCCCAACATGGTTTATATATTTAGATGCTAGAGGAACTTATGAAGAATTATTTAATATTAAAAGTTGGTCTTTTCCCAGTTTACACTATGTCAAGAGATCATGTCTCGAAACCAATAGCAAAATGGAGTCACCTGTGATAGCTCTTCTAAAATTAACTAGAGCCAAGAAGGTATGGAGACATGGTTCTTATGCGTGATTTCCTGAGGGCTCATAATAGTGCAATCCTTCCTTTAGGACTCGTGTAATATGAGTAATCAGTCTCCATTGTTTATCTGGTATCGTTCACCTTTTTAAATGTTTGTGGTAGGATCACGTCTCTGGCCTAATGTTCAAGAACTAAACTAAGCTAGTTGATGATCAAGCCCTAGGAATGTCACTGTCTTTGCTTCCCCAGTGCTAGGATTACAATTGTGTTCCACGTGAATTTAATTCAGCCTTAACAGCCCATATGTTGCCAGGGAATCCAGGCTACCTTTTGTGGGTTCTTAGTGTTGATGTTAATATATATATATATATATATACATACATACATTCAAAATATAGATATATATTTTCCATTTATGTATTTATAAAACTTACACTAAAAAGCTTGATAATCATTTTCTTTTTTCTTTCTTTCTTTTTTTTTTTTTTTTTGGTTTTTCGAGACAGGGTTTCTCTGTAATTTTGGAGTCTGTCCTGGAACTCTCTTGTAGACCAGGCTGGCCTTGAACTCACAGAGATCTGCCGCCTTTGCCTCCTGAGTGCTGGGATTAAAGGCCTGTGCCACCGCTGCCTGGCGATAATCATTTTCTTAATGTGAGAGAAAAACAACAGGACAGACAGGGAGACAATCTTGACAGTGACAGGAGAAAAGAGAGATAGAGAAGAATGTTATGGCTTTTGATTTCTGATCCAAGGATAGAAGGCCAAATCAGCAATGGAGATTGGCAAGCAGCTGCAGGTTGGAAGTGGAACTTCAAAGAAATAATAATACGTTCACAGTTCTGGTACAAGAGTGCTTAGATATGGGACTGGTGTTCAAGAGAAATCCACAATAAGGATAAAGGAAATGTTGCATATTTTAAATTAGAACTCCAAAAAGGAAACAGACTTAGCAATGAACATATACAAGTAACTTCTTGCAGAGAAGAGATTCTAGGAGCCAATAAGCTCATTATAATAATGCCTCCTAGCTCTTTAGCATGTCTTCAGTTGAATCAGCCTTTTCTCAAAGGCGATCTCCTGTTATATGATTAATAGGCCTAGTTGGATTAACTCTTATGTTAGAAAACAATAGTATACAATATTCTAATCTTTGGAGCAGATTGAAATGTCATGTCTTGCTTGACCCAGGGCCAGAGATAAAATCCAGATTCCATTATTTTTAACAGGAGGAAGTGTTTCTCCCTAAATGTGTCTCAGAAAATGGCAGGCACTTCTTTTTCATATTTTTAAATTCCTGAAAATGAGTAATTGTGGATTTATCCTTTCTGTTGGTACTAAGGAATCAACAAGTGGTTTCCAAAGTTGACTGGGAGCGAAATTTCAATTTACAATGACATCCAAAACTGCTGGTATCTAGCTAGTTGACACATACACGTGCACTATCAAAAATGAAAGGTGATACTGTAACAAGTTTATTCAATTACCTGTCTTCTATCCTTTGTATCCAGCTTGTGTTCTGCTTTAGAACACTGTTTCTTCTTTCAAATATAAACATCTGACACTTGGCACTCCTATCTTCTGCCATTCATGCTGGTCCCTTTCGCTTATAGTAGATTTCCTTGAATCAGGTTGATTTAAAGAGCCAGATTAGCCACCACCTTTATTTTCTCAACATGAAGGAATTCTGAAACACACGGGATAGTGAAAGTGACATATGACATATCTAAGTTGCATTTACTAAAATATTGACTCCTCATTTGGGATCACAGAGTAAGTAAAGCAGGAAGAAAGCATGATTACTATGATGCATTTTGTGTCTGTTTCCTTTACTTTATGCCTGAAAACATGAAGGTAAAAACATGGAGATAAAAATTCTCACAGCCTTTCTAGCTCGATAATCTTGGATTCTGGGAAGAACAAAATGTTTTAGAAGACATATCTTCCCCCAACACACACACACACACACACACACACACTTCATGGAAGTTTGGCACAAGGGCAAGGTGCATCACAGAACATTTCTAATAAGGGGTACTCAATCTGTATAAGTGTATAAGAAAAACAGTCAACAGCTCTAGAGTACAAAATTGTATTTCTCCAAATGTACAATCTTGAATATAATAGCATATAAAGCTGATATATATACATATAAATACACATTTATATAAAATTTATTGATGCCAGCTTTGTTAAAAGGCTCAACTATATGGTTTACATATTATGAAAATTACAGCAAAATAAACTAGAGTGAAGTGGAAATTATAAAATCAGAAGTCATTTGACTCTGAAGTTAACATATCAGAGATAGTTTAGAGAGTAGGACACTCATTAGTCTATGTCTAGGTTCAGGAATCGGACATCTTGTAACCAGACCCCCATATTTTTTCCTATATTCACATGTGGTTTGATGGAAAAAGTGCCCTGTTAAGAATTGAAAAAACACTTTAATCAATTTACAACAATTGCTGAAGACTGATTAACTGGATCCTTGCTCATATTAATATTGACTTTCCAATTTTTCTTGGATCACAGTGAACAAACTATATTTATGGTTAATAAACAATGTCTATTCATATTTTCTTTTGTATCCTTTTTGTGTGTGTCTCTGTGTATGGTGTGCATGTGAACATGTGTGATCACACATGACTGAGCCCAAGTGGGAGTTTATCCTGGTTTACTGTTGGGCCAAAATTATCTCAGGACCTGTTGTACCTCAAGGCCTGTAGGACAGAGAAAAGCCTGGTTCGAGTTTGAAAGATAGTCTCAAAGCTACCCAGTGAGAATGAGACAGCAAAATCTAGGTAGACACTGCTTCAGCCAGAGAGAGGGCTTGGCTGTCTCTCATTGGCTGGAGGTGCTCCCACATTACATGATGTCACTTAACCTGTACAAGCTGACACTCACAGTAATAAGCTGAATTCCTGCTTTGACTTGACTCCCTATCATGTCTGATTGTCCTGCTTCATGGGTCTGCAGAATGGGTGGGTAGGGCACTCAAATTTCCCTAGGGAATAAGGCTAAGGAGGCCTGGCAGTTTATTGTGTATTGACAGCTAAAATCATGAACAAAAGGAACATTGGGAGGAAATGGCTCATTTCAGCTTACAGCTGTAGTCCAGAATGAAGGAAATTCAGAACATTAACTAAAGCAAAAGCAATGGAGGAGTGCTTCTTACTGACTTTCTCTCAATGGCTTGCTCAGTTTGCTTTCTTAGACAACCCAGGACTACTTGCCCAGGGCTGACACCGTGCCCAGTGGGCTGTGTCCTCTCACATCAAGTATTAATCAAGAAATACCCCACTGGACAGTGGTGGTGCATGCCTTTAATCCAAGCACTCAGGAGGCAGAGGCAGGTGGATCTCTGTGAGTTCAAGGCCAGCCTGTTCTACAAGAGCTATTTCTAGAATAGGCTCCAAAGTTACAGAGAAACTGTCTCGAAAAACAAAACAACAACAAAAAACAAACAAAAGAAAGAAATACGCTACAGACTTTCATATGGAACAATCTGATGGAGGTACTTTCCTCAGTTGGGGTTCATACTACTAGATGGACCAAGCTTATGTTAAGTGGAAATAAAATCGAGTACAGTTTGTTGGGGGGGAGTGTGAGGGGCTGTGGGGTTGTGTTTGTAGGAAGAAGCATTACATGCACATATGTGTACATGTAGTTGCCCTCAGAAGTCTTACTCCATTGATTTTCATTGAGTCAAGTTTTGATCCATATCCCACAAACAACAAGTTATTACATTTAGCCACTTTGCTTCAGGGATCCCCTGTCTCTGCCTTCTGAGGCTGGAATTGGACGTTAGCTGCCACATGTACTCTGTTTTACCTGGATTATATGTATGTGAACTCTGGTCCTTATATTTGAACAGCAGAACATCTACAGAGCCATCTCCCAGGCCCAAATGGAAACTAGAAGTCAATTTTCAGTTATTATCTGGAAATCTAATGCTCCCCTAAAGGCCTGGGATATTTTGGGACACAAATTTGAAAATGAATGATGCAGAAAGCATCAAGAAATTAGAAGGAACAACGAATAATCTTCATCCCACATCATCCCCTTGTGTCTACTCTACCCTGGTCTCTACTTTCCTATTTTTTCATCTCCAACATCCAATGACATTAGAAAATATAGGACAACAGCTAGGACACAGGCGATTGATTCATGGTCTGAGAGGTGAAATGAAATGAAAACTTATGCAAATAAAAATAGTCATGTCTTTTTATATTTATTTTATAGAAACTTATTCCATGAATGAAACATACTGATAGAACATTTTCTAGAAGAGAGAGGTTACATTAGATGATAATAATCACACTATCTCTGTGAACAGGGGAAGTAAATGCTGAAGAACCAACCCTAGGGTAAAGTAATCTCATATACTCATTTATTGAGAAAAATTTAGATAATAAAGAAGAGAGTGGGGATAAAGTTTTGAACTCCCTCTCTGTGTATAGATATAAATGTAATATCAAGTTGTCAGGATAGCCAGAAGCTATTTTCTGTCAACATTTGCCTAAGAGTTTCCTCTACGATTTGAACTGAAGCATGTAGTTCTATTTCGAAAACAATCCAACATGCCAGTTTTTTCCCCATGATATTTCTTAAGCCTAAGTAATTCAGTGGAAGCACTATTTAGTGAGGGCATAGTTTTTGTAGATTTTTCTCCATAAGGCCAGCCTGAAGCAAAATTGAGAATGAAGGCTCTCCCCCACCGTTCTGTGTGATTAATTTCTTTCAATCACAGGTAGCCTGGCATTGTGGGTCCACAGTTCTGGTTTTATAATCAAGCCCTAGCTTTTCTGTCACCAGTAGAGTGCTTCAAGATGTTCTGCTCAGTTCTAACCCAACATGTACTTTCTCTACAGAAGAGTGTGTTATGTACCCTAGATATAGAATTGGAAACTATATGCCTATTTCCATTTCCTACAACCAGGGAAGAGGGACTCAATAGTGAGGAGAATCTGTCTGAGTATAATTATTGATAAAGGAAATGATTTACATACAGAAGAGTATAGATGATCAAGATTGTATATTGAGTGTCATGAGGTAAAAGTAGCAGAAAGACTAAGCTTCAGAGAGAATGTGGACATACAGAAAAGCCAAAGAATTAATGAGAAAGCTTTAAAAGGCATAGTTCTGCTAAGAGAAATCATGGAGAAGTCGATACTCCCAGATGATGGAATAAATGGAAAGGACTTCTCTAGTAGGTCAAAGCTCATATCTGAATGTGAAGTAGATACAGCTTAGGAAAGATGTAGAGTTATTTTTGTAGTTTTATTAAACAAAAATAAAATTATGTGCAATTTAACTATAAAATACTGTTTTGTTATATATACATATTATATATATATATTTGTACATGTATGTTGTGAAGGTTTTTTTGCCACAATCAAACTAAATAATGCCTGTTAACTAACATACATAACTTTTCAATTTGTGTTTAGAATATGCATGTTGAGGGATGGGGAGATAAGGTGATAAAACTCTCACTATGCATGCATGAAGACAGGAGTTTGGGTTCCAAAATGCACATAAAAGCCAGGTAGGCATTATGATTGTTTGTAATCCCAGCATCCTTGAGGCAGAAACAGGAATTCCCTTAGAAGATCTGACAAACAAGAACTGAGGAGTGCCAGGTTCATTTGAAATCCCCACACCAACACATAAAGTGAAAATCTGTGAAAAAAGACACCTGGGGTCACCTTCAGATGTATAAACACACATGCATATATATATATATATGCATGCGCACATGTGAGCAAACATACATTCACAGCATGTGCACATAACAAAAAAGGAAAATATATGCTGGCCTTTAGTCTTACTATATTCAGGTATACACAAATGTATCATCTATCATCACCTTGTTCCATATTACATATTAAAACACCAGCATTTTTGTCCTGCTTTACATACACTTTATAACTTTTGAACATCATATCTTTGTTTCCCTAACTGCCAACTCGGATAGCAATGTCCTACTCTTCATTTATGTGACAACAACTTATTATGATTCTCTTTAATGTGAGCTCATGGAGTGTTTAGGTTATGATGCTTTTGCTTCATACACTGAACAAAATGCTTTCTAATTTCATCTGTAGTGTTGTAAATGACAAAATTTCTTTTAAATAGGCCAGCCTGATGACTTAGCTGCTAAAAGCATTTGCCACCAAGTCCGAGTTTGATCCTTGCAGACCACATGTTGAAAGAAAAACCTCCTCCAGAAAGATTTATTCTGACTTCCACATGCATGTTGTGGCACATATGTATCCATACATTCATAAACATGTACACGAGCATGCACACACACAGACACAAACACATACAACTGTAAAAGTAAATGTAATAAAAAGTACTAACAATCCATTTCTTCCATACATGTTGTATACATGTATGTTCTTTGAGAGGTTTGTTTTTATTATATTAAACCCTCCTCTAATGTTTTGCATATCCATTCTCCCTTCTCTACTCATCTCAAGACTAATTTATGCTGCCCTCATAATCCTGGAGGTGAACCTTCCACTGGAGTGTTGGTGGCTTACCAAGGGCTATATTCTTAGATAAAAGAGTGTCTCCCCCACCCCCTTCTCTCCTAGCAGCCAATGATTTCTAATAGCTCCACAGCTAGTGTTGGCATTGTGTAACATTATCTGGGATTTATTCTGCTTTGGATTTTCATAGGTGTTGTATATACAGTCGCAACCACTTTGAGTTCATATGTACAGCTCTCCCATGGTGTCCAAAAGACACATTTTCCCTGCAGTCATCCAGCCCCTCTGGCTCTTATCCTCTTTCTGCCCCTTTTCTGCAATGATCACTGAAATTTGGGATAGTAATAGCAGTGCTGCTGTATTTCTATTCTGTTTAGGACTGATCATGTTATAGTCCCTTATTCTTTGTACCTTTTTCCAATTGTGAGTTTCTGTGTTAATACTACCTACTGCAAATGGGAGCTTCTCAGGTGAGGTGGAGAGATTTACCTATAACAAGAAGTTCTTAGGAGTTGGCTAAATGCTACATCTATTTAGCAAAATAATAGAAACAGGCCTCAGGGCATATAGTATTTCTAGTCATAGGTTCTTGGCCTGGCAATGGTTGCTTCATTTTAAAGAGTTGACATGTATAGACATTTATACACATAAACAAATATTCATATATTTTTAATTCATCCACAAACGAGCACACTGGCTACTGTGAATAATGCTATTATAAATAAGAAAATGAAATTTTCTTTGAAGAATGTTGATTTTATTTAGTTTGATTATACATCCAGAAATGAGATTACTGAATCATATAGTAGCTTGATTTTTTATTTTTTTTTATTTTTTTTTTTATTTTATTTTTTTTTTGTGAGCTCAAATTATCTATTTTAGATTTTATGCAAAAAGAACAAGTTACAATGAGAAATGTGGGTAATCTTGCTATTATAATTATATATGTTATTTTAGTCAAAAAATTAAAGGATTATTTCAAAGAGCACAATCAGGAGAGGAAAGTGGTAGGCTGGAGACTTCTAGCATTTTCCTGTATCTGCTATATTAAAATAAAGCAGAGGTTTGTCTTCAAGGAGAGGCAGTGACATGGAAAAGTACTTGAGTACTTGAGCAACAATAGAGGCCAG
>PVIU01027665.1:0-20122 GCA_004026605.1 Ondatra zibethicus | reverse complement strand
AAGGGGAAGAAAGGAAAAAAAAATTTATTTCTTTAATTATGTTCTTGAATGGAAAAAATAAAACAAAACAATGTATGGAAAATAAATAAATAAATACATATAAAACTCTACCAAAGAACTTCTACAGCTGATAAATACCCTCAGTGATGTGGCAGGATACAACATCAACTCAAAAAAATCAATAGCCCTCCTATACACAAAGGATAATGAAACAGACAGGGAAATCAGAGAAACACCACCTTCACGATAGCCACAAATAGCATAAAGTATCTTGGGGTAACACTAACCAAGGAAGTAAAACATCTATTTGACAAGAACTTTAAGACCTTGAAGAAAGAAATTGAAGAGGATACGAGAAAATGGAAGGATCTCCCATGCTCCTGTATTGGTAGGGTCAATATAGTAAAAATGGCAATTCTACCAAAGGCAATCTATAGATTCAATGCAAACCCCATCAAAATCACAACAAAGTTCTTCACAGAACTTGAGAGAACAATAACTAAGTTTATATGGAAAAACGACAAGCCCAG
The DNA here is from genome assembly GCA_004026605.1 of Ondatra zibethicus. NCBI lineage: Eukaryota > Metazoa > Chordata > Mammalia > Rodentia > Cricetidae > Ondatra > Ondatra zibethicus. The sequence continues at coordinate 19,592 of PVIU01027665.1, read as the reverse complement.
GATAGCCAAAACAATTCTATACAATAAAGGAACTGCAGGAGGCATTACCATCCCTGACTTCAAACTCTATTACAGAGCTACAGTAATGAAAACAGCTTGGTATTGGCATAAAAACAGATGTTGACCAATGGAATTAAATCGAAGACCCAGATATTAATCCACAAACCTATGAACTCATATTTGACAAAGAAGCTAAAAGTATACAATGGAAGAATGAAAGCATCTTTAACAAGTGGTGCTGGCATAACTGGATGTCAACCTTTAGGAGAATGAAAATAGATCCTTACCTATCTCCAAAACTCAAATCCAAATGAATTAAAGACCTCAATATTAATCCGACCACACTTAACCTGATAGAAGAGAAAGTGGGAAGTAGCCTGCAATACATGGGCACAGGAGACCACTTCCTATGTAAAACCCCAATGGCACAGACAATAAGAGCAATAATGAATAAATGGGACCTCCTGAAACTGAGAAGCTTCTGTAAAGCAAAGAACACTGTCATTAAGACAAAAAGACATCCTACTGAATGGGAGAAGATCTTCACTAACCCCACATCGGACAAAGGTCTGATCTCCAAAATATACAAAGAACTCAAGAAACTAGACATTAAAATTCTAAATACCCCAATTAAAAAATGGGGTAATGATCTGAACTGAGAATTCTCAACAGAAGAATTTCAAATGGCCAAAAGATACCTAAGGTCATGCTCAACTTCCTTAGCGATCAGGGAAATGCAAATCAAAACAACTTTGAGATACCATCTTACACCTGTCAGAATGGCCAAAATCAAAAATACCAATGATAGCCTATGCTGGAGAGGATATGGAATAAGGGGAACACTCATCAGTTGCTGGTGGGAATGCAAACTTGTGCAGACTCTTTGGAAATCAGTGTGGCGGTTTCTCAGGAAATTGGGAATCAACCTACCTCAGGATCCAGCAATATCACTCTTGGGAATATACCCAAGAGATGCCCTATCAAATACTACAAAAGCATTTGTGCAAATATGTTCATAGCAGCATTATTTGTAATAGCCAGAACCTGGAAGCAACCGAGGTGCCCTCAATGGAAGATTGGATCAAGAAAGTGTGGTACACTGAGTACTACTCAACGGTAAAAAACAAGGACATCTTGAATTTTGCATGCAAATGGATGGAAATAGAAAACGCTGTCCTGAGTGAGGTAACCCAAACCCCAAAAGACAATTATGAAATTTCATCAGATAGATGGAGATAGAGACAGAGACCCACATTCACACCAGAGCAATGAATTGAGCTCCCAAGGTCCAGTCGAAAAGCAGAAGGTGGGAGAAGATGAGCAAGGAAGTTAGGACCGTGAGGGGCTGGACCACCCACTGAGACAGTGTGCCTGATCTAATGGGAGCTCACCACATCCAGCTGGACCGGGACTGAATAAGCATATGATCAAACTGAACTCTCTAAATGTGGCTGCCAATGAGGGCAGAATGAGAAGCCATCAACAATGACACTAAGACCTATCTCTTCTGCATGTATTATCTTTTTGGGAACCTAGTCGATTTGGATGCACACCTTCCTAGGATGGGATGGAGGGGGGAGGGCCTTGGACTTCCCACAGGGCTGGGCACCATGCCCTCTTTTAAGGAAGCAGCAGGAGGGAGGGGGAGCGAGAGGGGACTGGGAGAAGGGGAGGTTTGTTTGATTGGAAAAAAATAAAAGAATATGGGAAAAAAATAGAATATCTATCCACGGAGCAGCCCTGTGTTCCCCATTGGCACGTGAACATTGGTATGTGAAAAATCAAGATTGATTACAAAAATTCATAATCTGAAAATTAGTGTGGAGAGGTTTTGAATCTTTCTTGGCTGAATCTAAATCCTATTAACTCAAATTGTTCCTGGTTAACTAGTATAGTTATCTTTCAAACAATATTCTAAATTTACTGGATCCTGATCAAATGTTCTCAAAGAAATAGAACGTGGAATTGAACTTTTATGTCTGAAGGAAAGAAAGAAGCACTGTTTATATTATATCATGTGATAGCATACACAGTGTTGTGGTTAGGAATGTTAATTTCTAATGCTGTTTGGTAATTCAGCATCTAAAATCCAGAGCTGATGAAAGCAATCACTGAAAGCAAACTGGTAGAAAAGCATTCTCTCAGTGAAGTTTGTAAACCAAATAAATTATTGCAGTGTAACCTATTAAAGTGTTTTCTTGAGCAACTGTTTCACTATTGTTTCAAAAACATTAAAACTTTTTTTTTTTAATCTGTACTTTACACAGGCTTCCCGATTCCTAGGATAGGGTGGTTCCAATATACTTAGGTCTGCAATAGAAACTGTAGTAAAACCATGCTATGAGGAAATGGTCAGTTACAACTCGAATGATAGCCTAATAATCTAAATGGACATAGTCACAAGTAAGATTATCCCCTGAGAAGAGGGTTAGAGAATCTCTAGGATGAGATGAAAAATATTCTACTTTAAAGATTAAAAGTGAAACTTGGGCACTTTAAATTTTTATTCAGAAATAAAATTGCCTGCCATTTTTTAAAAACAATGAACAATACAATTTACACAATTGCATTTAAAATGTATATTTAAAATTTTCCCTTATAACGCGTAGTTTAGGTAACCTTTTATGCTAATATTACATCTCTTCAGCTTAGTTACTAAAATATTTTCTTTTCACCTTAAAATTTATAACTAAAAGAGGAACCAGTTTTTGAAAAAAAACATATTTTTAAAAAGAAATACATTTAAGCCAAGTAATTAACTGTGGCTTCCCTATATAGCTTTATGTTTAAATGAAAGTAGAAGAATAATTAAAAGATGTTAAGTAGCTTTTTATTATTTTTTTCCAGGAGAGTATTATTAGAGCCATTGTTCAAGCACTGCTATTTCTCATTGTTAAGTTGCATTTAATGAATAATAAGCCTTTATTTGAAAATCATGAATGCATCCTGTCACAGTTCTCACAGCACTGGAATTTCTCTGTTAGGGAAGCTGTTGCTATAATTGCCTTCCAACATAGGGTTACTTTTAGAGTAGAAATGATTAAAGCCAAGTCACATATACTTTAAAGAAAATGGGTAAGTTTGTAAGAGTTCTATCATTACAACAAGAGCTATTTAAGATGAATTCTTGACCAATAAGGTTGGTCTTACTTTGATCCTTTTCCCCCTGGTGAACAAGTTCTTTTGATAGATAGAAATTTACATAGATCCAATATTCTGCCATTAATCAAGTGAACATCTATTTGTTTTATTTTCTTTGTTGAGTTGGGGCTTTACTATTTTGCCCAGGTGACACTGAGTCTACTATCCTCTTGTAACAGTCTGTCAAGGAAAAGGATTACAAGTGTGTGTGACCAAGCCCACTGGAACCTCTTCTATTTGGTTCAATTGTACGCTGAATAATTTGTGTCAACTTGGCACTCCGGAGTCATGAGTGGAAGGAGCCTCCATTGAGAAAATGCCTCCATAAGATCCAGATGCAAGGCATTTTCTTAATTAGTGACCAATGAGGAAGGACCCAGCCCCCTGTGGGTGGTGGCATCCCTGGGCTGGTGGTTCTGGGTTCTATAAGAAAGCAGACTGAGCAAGCCATGTGATCAAGCAAGTCAGTAAGCAGCACCCCTCCATGGCCTCTGCATCAACTCCTGCCTCTGGGTTCCTGCGCGTTTGAGTTCCTGTCCTGACTTCCTTCAGTGATGAACAGCAATGCTGAACTATAATCCAAATAAACACTTTCTTCGCCAAGTTGCTTTGGTTGTGGTATTTCATAGCAGTGACAGTAACCCTAAGATAAATTTCATGTTTATTAATGGGAGGACATGGTTTGCCTTGGCTGTTAACCATATAGTATACAGTTCTTGCTTTAGTCACTTTGGTGTCTTGTGTGCACAACCAAGAGCTTACACATGCTAGTAGAATGTACGAGTGAACAGTGAGAGAATGGATGAGACAGTCCTTCACCTTACAGTGAAAAGTGGAATTCACGTGTTTGTGTTGGATGGTTTAATGGTAGATTCCTCAGTAAACACCATTTAGTTTCTTCAGCGTCTGTCAACCCTGCTGAGTCATAATAATGTCTTAGATTGTCTATATCTTTTGTTCAAATGGTGTAGATTTTAAGTGCCATGTGGCACACTAATAATAAACCTGTACATAACTACATGTATGCTGTGAACTATTACTCATAAGTAGATAGATAGATATACACACACATATGAGGTTTTATATACATACATATATATAAAATATGAGTACATATGAAGCTTTTAAAACCATCCTTTATGTGAAAAATTGTGTGTATTTTTAGCTACCTTACATTAGTGTGTCTCTTTATCACTGCTAACAAACTATATGGTATATAATATGCATTGCCTTTCATTCTTTGGGACTGCAATTTTGTTTATGTTGTTTATTTTTGATCTTTAAATTATAAACTTGTGAGGGCATGAATTGTCCAAAATTTTTATATCCTCAAAAGCTAACATAGTTGTGTTGAATTGAGAATAGCTATTTTGAAGATTTTAAAGAAATCTTTCAGGTAGATACTCCATTAGATAATATTTGAGAGTGCCGAAAGGTATAGTCAACCCCTGTCCCCAGAGACTCTAAAATAATAAGTAGATGTTCATGCTGTCTATTCTTGAGTGCCTCGTTTGGGACACTAACCATTAAAGCAAAAGTGACTGTTCACATGCACAGTGCCAGCATTGTGAACCACAGGTGATGGAGGAGTTTATGAGCAGTGGCTGCAGCACAGATATTCCGTGTACATCACAGCATCACAGATAGAGTTCAGAGCCACTACTAGTTACGTATTTAAATATTGAAATGTATGTAATTTATTAGAAAGAGCTGCTGCTATTGCTGCTGCTGCTATTAGCGCTAAAGCATTTTGTTTTTTAAAATAACCTTGCCCCATGAGGCCATGATTCATTCCTGACAGGTACAGACACGGCTCCCCAAATGAAAGGCAGTTATACACTTACTAGCTATGTAAACTGCCCCAGCATCTACAGCTGATAACAAATGATACTCCAGCTACTTAAACATTATTCACTTGGAACTGTTTATCTTTCTCTAAGCAAATGAACTTCCCTTCCTATTTTCCTGGCAGGAAGAAGCACTCCGTGGGTTTCGAGTGAGCAACTACTTTGAATACATGGAGACTCTGGAGCAAAACTACCGACCAGTGCTGCTGAGAGACATGCGCAGCCTGAGGGTGCAGAGCGCATAGATGATGAGGGCCGCCCGAACTTTATGTTGTATTCATTTTTAAAGGAGACGAGGCGGCGTGATTGTGTCCTGTGTACATCGGCAGCATGTGCTTTGTGTGTCCAGGCATTGTCAGTCAGTGTTGAGGTTTGGAACAGAATATATTCGTGTTGCTCTCGGCTCGGTTTGTGAAATGAAGTGAGTTCATTTTTGCAAGTTCCTTGTTCTTTAAATTTGTAGGAGAAGTCCTAGGTTTTAGTTTGTGTTTGACTTAGAAAAGGATCAAAGAACTTAATGTAAACCCTAAAAATCTGAAACTGCTAGAGGAAAACGGGGGAAAACACTTGATTTGAAAGAGGCAGTGGCTTCTGAATAAGAATCCAGGAACTCAGGGAATGAAAGCTAGCAGAGACAATTGTACTACATACTTGTAAAGTAGAAGAAAAGGAAGGCAGGGTACAAATCAGGGAAAAGAGTTATTATGATTCACCTGAGAAGGGCGAATATCTAGAATATATGCCAAACTAAATAAACTACAAAATAGTAAAAGAACAAAAAGACTCCAGTCAACCACTGGGCAGGGAGTGAGCAGACACTTCAGATGGTGAAGCACCCATTAAAAATGAGTACATGAAGAAAGGTTCACCGCCTTTATCCATAAGGAAAATGCCCATCGAAACAACGTTATCTCACTAAAATATCATCAAGAAAAGGAATGCTGGTCAGGCTTGGGGACAGGGACTTGTAAATCGTTAGTGGTAATTTGTAATGTAGACTGATCTAGATGGAAATCAGTATGCAGGTTCCTCGAAAAACCAAAAGTTGACCTAAGTTGACCTAGCCACACAATTTATGTGATAAAATAAATAAATGTATGTCAGATTACCATAGAGATCCCTGTACATCCATGTTTATTCACAATAGCCAAGTTTGGAATCAGTCGAGGTAGTCATAGTACTGGTACACAATAGAGTTTTACTCAGTCATAAAGAAGAACAAAATGAAGCATTTGTAGGAAAGTAGGATTGGAGATCTGTTAGGTGATAAAAAAGCCGGTCCCCTAAAGGAAAGCATCACATGTTCTGTCTCCTATGTGGAAGCTGCGGGGAGGGGCATGAAACTAAGAAGATGAGCAGTATGAAAGGCCTGGGGATTATAGGAAAGTAGTGGAGGATGAGGAGCCCCTGGCATGGCTCAGGGATTAACGGTGCTTGCCTCCAAGCCTGACAACTTGATTTCAACCCCTCACACCCACACTGTGAAAGAATGAAACTGACTCTCAGAAGCTATAGTCTGACCTCTACATACTGTAGATATGCCTGGAACTATAAAGTAAAATATTTTAAAAATAAGGAAAGAAACTCTTGTTAGACAAATAGAGTATGTGTATTGGGAATATTAGTGGCATAGAATGAAATGTCCCAACCTACGTCATCTTTACTGTGTAGTAATAGTTTTTCTAGTGATCTTGGGAAGAAGAGACAATTTTATTAAAGAAGGAAGGAAGGACGGAAGGAGGGAGGGAGGGAGGGAAGAAAGGAAAGAAAAAAGGAAGGAAGGAAGAAAGGAAAAAGAACAAAAGGCCTGAGTACCAGAAAGAGTCCTTAGAGATGTGCAAAAGCCTATTTTCTTCATTTTTACAGCTGTGCATTTGGAAAAACACAGGCAACAGCACAGTTGCTTATTTTCTCTGTGGTGGAACAAAGGACATCTACCAGGACATTGTCCTCAGACATAATTGTCTTTGTAGGAGGTGCTTTTTATGCCGATATCAATTTCTAACTTTCCATTGGAAATATAGCGCTCACATGGCTCATTTAGAAGACAGATTGTCTCCCTCATACTGATAAGCATTCTGCTATTATTTCTTGGCATTTCTTGGTGATAGATTTGATTTTTTACTGAACTTGAAAGCATTAAGAACAATAGATTTCTAAATTGAAATGATTCACACTGCATTTTATTTGAACAGAAGTCTCTGTGCCCATAGATTTAACATGTGAAGGTCTTTTTTCTTATAACTGTCCATTTACTGTTTGAAAGCCAATACTCAAATATGTTATTAATTTACCAATTTCAGTTTTTTTTTAAAAATCCTATAGGTTATTTTGTATTCTTTGTTTATATAACCACACATTTTATAACTAAAATACTACTTAAAAAACACTTTCTACCCAAATGAGCCATGCCTAAATTTATTTTCATCAGCGTGTGAGGCAACAGGTGTGATACACTTATCAATTTGGGGACAGTTAGGCATTTAAAATACGCTTCTTCCCAAGTCAGGTTTTGTACTGTGCATGCCAGCAATAACTTTCTGATGATGATGTTGTTAAAGGGTGTTGTAAATTGGAGGAAGGTAAATTGAGCAAGTTAATTAGACACATTGCACATTTGACTCCCACTGAATGAGTGAGGGAAGTAGATGACCCCAACACATGCTTTGTCTGCTATACGCCTGTGTGGAGGCAGAGTGTATGCAGAAGTTTCCAGCTGCCATGTCCTGCTGAGTGATGCTCTTAGTTCCAAGAGACCGCAGCCTGCCTTCATGTGAAAGCTTTTGCATTGCAGATAGACATTATTTGCATCGTTAGTGACGGATGACTTACTGGAAGTTCAGGTAATATCAAAATCATTATAGTTACATTTTGCAAACAGTGACTTCATCTGGAACAAGATGGTTTTCATTTCTCTTTGATAAAGTAGAAACAGAATTGGACAAGGTTGTTCACTCCCGTGATCCCAGTACCCAAGAAACAAGAATCAGGCCATCGATGCAAGTTTTAGACCAACTACTACTACATGTTGAAACCCTATCTCAGAAAAAAAGATAAAAAAAATAAGTAAGTAAAAAGTAATGAGATTGGGCAAGATGTCTTAACAGAAAGGTGTTTGAGGTCAAACCTAAAAGCCTGAGTTAGATTTCCATGACCTTACCCAATAGCAGAACAGCGCCAACTCTCACAAGTTGCCTCCTGCCCTCCACACCTGCCCCACCAGAACAATGTAATTAACAAATAAAAAGAAACCAAAAGACAATTCAAAATTAAAAATAGGAAATGTCTTAAGAAGATGACTTACATTAGTTTCATGGAAGAAAACATAAAATATTATTTGTGTTCCTACCCTTGTGATTCATGTTTCTACTTATTTTAAGAATAATAGCCTTAAAGAATACTGCCCTGCCTCAACTGTGTAATTAAGTATGAGCTCTTGGGACAGACTTTGTCTCTTATTTGTGAAGAGCCAATTCATATATTTTGCAGATTTTAAATATAAATAAAATTTTATGATATAAATTGTCTTAAGAGAACTTTATTAGTATGTAAATCTTTGGGCATCTGTTTTCAAATTTTTATTTTTAGTACATAGAAGCATAGTAGCTCAGTGGTTGGGTGCCTTCCAGGATGCACAAGGCTGTGGACTCCATCTCCAGAACTTCAAAACACAGCACTTGTCATTAGGAGTCTTGTGACACTTACATATCTAAAGTATCTGTCAAGGTATTACACAGTAACTCTCAGGGAAGTATTTAAACTTCTCTAAAATAGTCTGTCTAAATCTGTAATTAGTGAGTTGTACTGAGTCATACTGAGTCATACTGTCTGTTTTCCAGATGTTAAAGAAGTCTGTTTTATTTTCGTTTACAAAGGCAAGTTAAGCACTGCACATAAATATAGTTGACAACAACAAAAAAAATATAAGATAGGGGAGAAATGGCTCAGCAGTTAAGAGCACTTGGTTTTGCAGAGGACCCAGGTTCAGTTCCCAGTACCCACCCAGCAGGTTGCAGCCATCCATAACTCCAGTTCTATGGGATCTAGACGTTCTGACTACCGCAGGTACCGGGCATGCACATAGTAAACATAGATACATGTAAGCAAAACACCCATATATAATAAAAAAAATTAAAAGTAAGTCTGAAATGTTTAAGTTGTAAGACAAGTGAGATATGACACTATTAGGGGTTTAACATTTTCATGAGATCCATTATTTTAAAACCATGGTAATATAAAAATGACAAGAGCGCCCTCCCTGGACTTAGTAAGATTTGATAAGGTAATACACGATAAAGCCTGATTGGATTAAGTTCAATAGAATAGATTTTGAAACTGGTCTTTCCAGGAGGATTACTGCAAAATAAAAGAAAACAAGTAATAGTTAACACAGGCTTGAGCTCCAGCATAATTACTTTAATAATTTTATTTTCGAAATGTAGAACTACATTTACCTTGGGGTGAGGATGAAGCAGACAGAGGAACTTGATGATTTAGACCCAGGATGAACTAAAACGAATCCAGTGTTTAGGTAGAAGAGAACATCTCAAGCCTTAGGGCATGCATGGAGTATTAGCATCTGCTGAGATCAGGATCTCATTTAATTCAAAGTAGATTGAGATAGTAAATGAACACAGATGTATAGTAGGCATTTTCAGAAACTTGCTTTCGCAATGATTGTTGTTTTACAGGGGAAATAATTTGGTAGGATTTCTAGGTAATGAGAGTATGTGATACAAATGTCAAAGACAGTAAGTGAACTGGGAAAAACAGTACAGTTATGAGTCCATGACTGTAAGATGAGTTGGCAAAGCTGTATGTTCCCACCACCAACACCCTTTTCTTTGTGGAGCCATACAAGGAATAGACAGTAACCAGGATCAAATGGAAAAGGGAGTGGGAGAACAGGGTAAAGGAAGGAATTTAATCCTATCCATTCTGTTTTTTGCCTTTCTCCATTTAAAACACTGTATTTTATTTCCCCTTCTTTGAATGAACCCCTCTTCCCTCATGGCCCTTTCCTAGTTACCTAAACTGTGTGGATATTCCAAATGAAATGTTCTCATTAAAACTTAAGAGAAAGCTAACATTCACATGTGAGGAAACATGTAATCTCTGTCTTTTTGGAGCCTGTTTGGTGTGGGAGTTCCTTCTGTATATGTGTTGCTTTTATTGGTTAATGAATAAAGAAACTGGCTTGGCCTGATAGGGCAGAGTAGAACTGAATGCTGGGAGAAAGAAGGCAGAGTCAGGAGAAGCCGTGGAGCCCCACTGGAGACAGATGCCAGAACTTTACCCAGTAAGCCACAGCCTCATGGCGATACAAAGTTTAATAGAAAAGGATTAAATTAAGATGTAAGAGTTAGGTAATAAGAAGCTAGAGCTAATGGGCCAAGCAGTGATTTAATAATACAGTTTCTGTGTGCTTATTTCAGGACTCTAAGCAACCTCCTACTATACCTTGTGACCTCATTCAGCATAATCATTTCTAGTTCTATTCATTTATTTAAAAATTTTACAATATTTTTTCTGCCACATCAATAATATTGCATTGTATAACTTTACCAAATTGAGTTAACCGTTCACCAGTCACTGGGCATTTCTGCTGTTTCCATTTCCTGACCATTGTGAATAAAGCAGCAATGAACATGAAGAGCCCTTATCTCTGCGGTAAGACATAGAAACCTTAGGTATATGCCCAACAGTGGTATAGCTAGATCTTTTGGCAGATCCATTTTCAGCTTTTTACAGAAACTTCTACTGATTTCCATAGTGGCTGCACCAGTTTACACTCCTGGTGTAGGAGGACCTTCTGTATTTCTGTTGCTTTCATTGGTTAAATAAAGAGACTGCCTTGGCCTTTTGATAGGGCAGCCCTTAGGTGGGCAGAGTAGACAGAACAGAATGCTGGGGAGAAGGGAAGTGTGGCAGACTCTCCTGCCCAAGATGGACACTGGTTAGACTCATGCCGGTAAGTCACATCCTCGTGGTGAATACAGATTATTAGAAATGGGCTGAATCAAGATGTAAGAGTTGGCCAAGAAAGGGCTAGAACTAATGGGCCAGGCAGGATTTAAATGAATACAGTTTCTGTGTAATTATTTCAGCGGCTGGGAGCCAGGCGGAAAGACGCAGCCTGCGCACCTCTTATGATACACTCCTACCAGTAGTGCACGTATGCCTCTTTCCCCACATTCTCACTAGCACTGACTGTCATTTGTTGTTGCTGCTTTGTTTTTCCCCCATTGGCCATTCTGACTAGGAAAAGATGAACTATTACATAGGATATTCTTTAGTGAAAGTTAAGTAATAAAAAAACAAATGGTCAGAGCATTTCTAGTAAAAACTTTTCTGTTCAGCTTATATCGAGCTTCTAGGCACTCAAAAATAAGAGAATAAACAATATGTGCACATATACACCTACACATTCCAAGCTGTGAAAATGCATACTTAAAAGTATTGTGCACATTTTTCATTGCTAGAAATGGAATCCACCTCTGCTAGACAAGTGCTTGGCCACTGAGCTACATCTCTATCCCAATATAAAATATATATTAACATATACTTTATCAAAAATACATATTCAAGTAACACTCAAAAGTATGCATGATCATTATTTTTATTTTTGAGACAGGGTTTCTCTGTAGCTTTGAAGCCTGTTCTGGAACTAGCTTTTGTAGACCAGGCTGGCCTTGAACTCACAGAGACCTTCTGCCTCTGCCTCCTGAGTGCTGCGATTAAAGGCATGCACCACCACAGCTCAGCTGCATGATCACTATTTTAATGGAACTTTTAATGGAATCCAGGAGATTCCATAAACACTCCATAGTCATGGAAATTTCTACAACAAATGCATAGCATGATTCTCAACAAAAAGAGATGCAAGGTTTACAAACCTTGTGTGGCAGTTGGAACTCTAGAACTCACATTTCTTGTTTGAAAACTGCAATAAATGGAAATTGTCTTTGAAATATGGCTGCCTTTAATGAAGTTGAACATATATCTAATGACATGATACAGCCATGTCCCTTCCAGGTGTTCCCCAAAAGAAATACAAAGACTTACACATCAGTAGCAAAGTTTTACTCATATAGGTACAAAATGAGAACCACCCCATATTTCTTTCAAATAATGAATGGATAAGTGGTTATTTGAATTTTAACTCAGCAATAGGGATGACATCACTTGGTTTCCACACAATTCTGGAGGAAAGCGAGCTGCATTATAGTGAATAAAGAAAACTCCGACAGAAGAAAACATGACGTGTGATCCCACTCATGAGCTCTAGAGGAGGAATCTGGAGTAACTGAATGAGTGTTCGTGGCTTTCAAGGACTGTGGTGGAAGATGAAGAAAGGCTGTATGGAAGCTTGGTGGGGTGGGGTGGGGTTTTATATGATAAAGACATTCATATACTCTGCATGTTTATAAAAAAACTGAAACATATACTTAAAGTGAGTAAAGTTTGGGCTGTAAACTTCACCTTAATAAAGCTGACTATATCAAAACAGAAAATTCTATAAAGAGAATCTGACAAAAATGCCGTATGATGGAATCTCAGCATAAGCACTTTGCTGAGGGTTTCCATGGAGCCACATCAGATGATTCCTTCCAGTTTACTCCACGTTTGTTAGCTGTTGTCTCCATTGAAAAGTGGCTTAATCAGTTGCTTCATATGAAAGTTATTCTCGAGGCTAGAGAGACAGCTCAGTGGTAAGAACACTTGTTACTCTTGCAGAGGGCCTGAATTTGGTTCCCAGCACCAACATCAGGCAGCCGGAAACTATAATTACAGTTCAAGGGATCTGACACCGCACTTGTGCATACATTATACACTTGCATTCACTTAGGCGCGTGCGCACACACACACACACACACACACACACACACAAGCAAATCTTTTTTCCTTCAAAGGAGGATGATTCTGAGACTTTCCTGCCTTGCTTTTCATCTGAATGTATTAATACTTATTGATGTTTTAGTGATAAACTAACTTTGCATTCTTGAGATTAGCTTCAGTTAATCAAAACATCTTACCGATTTCACATATTTAATATGTTAAAATTAGAAGAATTTTCTGTGTGCATGAGGAATCTGTAGTTTTGTGGTTTTGGTATATGGGTAATGTATAGGGTAAAGTTCAAGTCTCCTTCTTTTGTAAGAGCTTGCATATAAGTAATATCATTTCTCCCTTGATGTTTAATAGAATTCTCCACGGAAACCTATAATTTTTATGATAAATTTTTGAACTAAAAATTTAATTTGTGTAATAGCTTCAGGGCTATTCAAGTTATTTTTTAAGTGACCTTCGTTCGGTAAGCCTTTCTTTCACTGAGTTTATCCATTTCATTTTAATTTTCATTGCTAATGAGGACAAGGAGAATCTCACCAGGTCCCACTCCTAGCAAAGAACTGCTGGGAACTAATGACTACTGAGAGGGGGAGAATTAGCCTCGCCTCAGGACGAGGCCTGTAGTTGGTTACCTGATAGAAAGTGGTCAACCCTACACAAAGCCACACTAACCAAGCTTAGCAGGTTGTATTTATATATTTATGCACAAAAATGAATAATGAAAGAGAATAGGCCATCAATTTGAGAGGGAGTGGGGGGAGCAAAAGGAAGGAGAAGCATCATAATTTTAATTTAACTCAAAAATTATAATTTAAAATTTAAATAAATAAGTTGCCAAGGCTATTGGCACCAAGTATTTCAGGAGAGTTCTTTATTACTCCACTTAGAGGAGGAATCTGTATTGGTGTCACTGCTTTTGTCTGATTCATTTGGCTGATGTTTATAATAGTTCGATGCTTTTACTCTGCTATCTTTTATTTATTTTTCTACTTTCAGTTCCATTGATATGAATTGGGACCTTGGGTGTTTCCTTTAATTTCATATTGCTTCTTCTTTAAGTCATTTACTTAAGGTCTTTCTCTTCTAGCAAAGGCATTTAAGGCTGTGAAATTCCTTGTGTTCTGCCTTAACCACATCACAGATCTGGGACCTTTTCCCCTTCTCATTTATTTAAAACTTTGTCATATCTCTTTATATTTCCATTGATCCACAGGTTATTTAGAAATATGGTATTTAGTTTCCAAAGTAATTTTTAATTTCTCAGAAATACTTTTGTATTTGGTTTCTAGCATAATCTTAGAAAGAGCATTCTTGGGGCAGTAGTTAAGAGTACTTTCTCTTCCAGAAAACCTGGATGCCCAGCACCAACAATGGGCGGCGCACAGCTGTCTATAACTTCAACTACATGGACCCCAAGACCCTCTTGTGGATTCCACAGATACCTGTACACACATATACAGACACACACAAATAAATAAGTAAATAAATCTTTAAAAAATAATGTTCTTGGTATAATTTTAATGCTCTCAAATTTATTGAAAGTTGATTATGTTTCAAAAATTATCTTATTTTGAGTTATTTTAATGTATACAAATGTATACATTATTTAATGCTAGCATTTTATTCAGTAATGCTGTTAGTAAACACTTTTAAGAAATCATATCTATACTTAACTTTTGGAATACTTGTAAATTTACAGATACTTATAAATAAGTGTTAACAAGCACAAGCAAAAAAATTCAATTCTATTTTTCAAAAATTTTAGCTTAGTAGTGTGCCCAGAATATCCAACAGCATGAAGAATGAAACAACTTGATTTTGAATTATAGAACAGACACAATACACAATTGAAATATTAAGTCTGAAGACATTAGACCAGGCCCAAATGGATGGCTGAGCAGTTCAGAGGAATTATTGTTTTTGAAGAGTGCCTGAGTTTTGTTCCCAACACTCATGTGAGATGGCTCACAACTACTTGTAACTCCAGCTCCAGGGGGATCTCATGCCCTCTTCTGGCCTCTGGGTCACCCCTATACACATGTAACATACATACACATAAATAAAAATAAATCTGCCTTAAGAACTGACCAATGTTCTTGACAAATATATTTTAACTCACTTATTATGGGATGCATTGCTAATATAAATAATAATAATGCATTCAATTCTATGTAAGCACATTTGTTAGCTACAACATACATGTGTAACAGTAATACACATGTGTAATATATGTTATCTGGACTACACCATGCATTTGATAGACAGCAGTCTAGCCTGGAAACCCAGTCATGATTTGGAAACCATATTACTTTTGATATACAGCATGTGTGCAAATGTGTGCTTTTCTTATATGGAAACTGACAGACATCAATCTGGGATTTGAATCTATGTAGACACTTCCCAGATATGATGTAGAAGAGACAGTCATATATTCTAAAGAAACCGGTGTGACAGTGGAAAACTTGAGCACCTTATGTTTCAAGATTTCTGCTATCATGATAGCTTTATGGAGTCTTAATTTGTTCTTGCTAATCCTAGCCCAAGTATCTGCTATTATATGCTATTATATGTGATAACTGGGACACAGGGACAATCTTCCATTCAAGCCCAGTACAACAGTATCTTGTTGATACTGTTTTTGAATAAGGATGTCTTGTATATTTGTGGTGTTGGGTATTGAACATGTGGTAGGCAGGTACACAAATACTGACTACATATCTAATCAGTGTTTTATATGCCCAGTGTTTATATATTCATCATGTCTACTTTTATGCTACAATGGCAGAGTTGATTTGAATATTTGTGACAGCTTGCAAAATATTTAAGCTTACAAAGCTTAAAATATTCATTACCTGGTCCATTACAGAAAAATTGGTCAATGTGCTTTAGAATACTAATTTTACATTTAAACCTGAATTCATGTTGACTGAATAACAATTTTAGAAATAGAGGGGACTGAATGGGACATGCAGTCCAAGCCCACTATGTTACCAATGATGAAAATACTATTCAGATGTGTCCTCAAGACGATATATAAAGGATAGCAAATGTGCTGGGTATCCTGAGGAAATTAGCCTTACCTAAATTTGAATCCCAACTCTGCCATCAGCAAGTTACTAAGCCTTGATTTTCTTGTGGATAAAATGGGTACATTAGTACCTACCTTAGAAACTTAAGGTGTAGGAAAGATAGGAGTAACACCTTTTTGAAGGAATATTATCAATAATAGCTATTCTAACTTGTGTAGCTAGATGGGAATCACAAAGCCTGCAACTCAGTTATTCTGACTCTGAGTTTGGTCCTCTTCTCTTTGTATTATTTATTCTTCATATAGCACTCATACTGTCATCAGATCCTTACTGTGCATGGGATATCGTTAGGTTTGCTTTAGTGTTTAAACTCATTTTGACTTTCAGAGGAGTAGCTGATTTCTTTTCCTTGCTGTCTACTGTCAGAAATTTAATTCCTGTATGACCTGTGGTTGGACACATATTTTTGTAGACATCCAATTTACCCATATATCCTTTTTATATGGCTAATTTATTTGGATTCCTGATTTAATGATACAGACCAGATCAATACATAATGTATTATCAAGGCATTTTAATTGTTTTATACTCTCCATTGATAATGAAAATGAATATTTCTTTTTGTATGTAGCATAAATTTTGCTAATGTATTCTTTGTAATAAAATTGAACTATTGGGTTCCATTTCCCTCTTGCAGGATATAAAAGGAGTTATTCATTTTAGTAGGTGCTTATTTATATAACATATTTACTTATATGATGAGTTTAAGCAGGGTAAGGGGAGTTAGCCTTATATACACCTGAGTTTTCATCACTAGCAGTATTTTAGCATTTAAAATCAGTTAACTTCTTTGGAAAGTTTCCCACCCTATATCTTGTTGTTGGCAATAGGCCACCATGAAATGCTAAGCACCATGGAGATAATTGGACTGTCATGTTTGCTAATAGAGTGTATTTGAGGTACATTGGGGGAGACAGTTATTAAAATGTTGGCTGTTAAAGTTGGATCATTCAGTCCAATATTTAAACATGGATTTATTATCAGGAGACATCTAGGCTGTCTTTTTTTTTTTTTTATCGAATAACACGTTTATATTTAGTCCTTTCCTAAAATTGCCAAAGTTCCTTTTTAGATCTTTTTTTCAAATGTAATCATCATTTTACAACAGATATAATTAAATGTAGCTTCATTGGAATTAAATCATATAATGAAAACCAAAATTATATTTGGTCAAAATATCTCCCAAGCTTTCCGTTTCCTGCCACAGTGCCGCCACAGCGGGGTTCAGGTCCTGAAACGGGAAAGCGGCATGAAGAAGGCAGTGCCTGAGCACCAGGTGAGGTTCACACAAATGGTTGTCCAACACCCCCTGCAATATCTCAAGCTGTCTTTATTTGTATTTCAAAAACAAGCTCGTTTTTCCCACTCTCCAGAATTAGCCTCCAGAACAATCAAATATGTTTATTCCCAACTTTTACATCGAAACAACTTTTAAACCAAAAACAATGCTCAGCATTTTGTTAGCTTGGCTAAATATCGATCCAGGCATATCCTGTCCTTACAAAGCTAGAAGGTGATACACATAGGCACACATTCTCAAGAACAACAATATCATAAAAATCTTAACAAATTGTATTTACAGAAACGGGTGATTTGCCATGAACTGCTTCCATACAGTTGTATTTCTCCAACTGTTCCTTTGTCCTACAAAAGGGTCCTGCATGCCTTAGCCTCTCTTTAAAGGGTGAACTTCAATAAGGCACTCCCCCCCATCTTAATGTGTTTTCCCCCCAGAATTAGGAGACGTAGTTAATGTTACCTGCACTGCTTTCTGCTGTGTGCCCATTTGCTTTTATTGCCTCTGAGCCTGTCAGCACTGAATCGGAAAGGTTCCCAGGGTCTGGAGTAACAGCTGGTATTTCCAGATAAGAAACCCGAGTAGCATCAGTTACCAAAGCATTTTAGGGGAAAATATTTGAGAAAAAAAATGGGGTTTCTGGGAATGATTATATCTGTCCCCTGCGTGACTGACAAAGTGAAACTATAAGCCGCTAGAGGATTATCACTGTTATGAGAGAGAAGACAGCGTGCAGTTTGTGTGGTCCTAGCAGTATTCTGACGTGTGACAAGGTCTACTGGTTTTTGCTGGGTGAGAGACCGTCTCCATGGGTATTATCTCGTGAAGACCCACCAGACAAGCGTTCATACACTGATCCAAAACTAGGCCACATGGCTCCCAACAGTTTTCCTCTGAGTAGATTCATCAAACTAATATTTTGGTTAGTAACATGATTCTCCAAACCCGTCACTGAAATAGATGGTCGGTCTGGCAAAGCCTGGGGTAGTGGTCACCAAGTGGCTTTCTCTTCCTAGGTTAAGAATGTCACGGGTAATCTGCTCCATCAAGGTAAAAAGCAGTCCAAGACGGGAGAGAAAGCTGTGTAAGTTTTTTATCTCCTTCCTGCGAGCCCTTGGAACCTGGGTCCTTGAATTCATGAAGAGCAAAGCCATGTGACCAAAGAAAGAAGCCTTACATGATGTGAATAAATTATAAGCACTGAATATATCCTATCTCTGTTGTTGTTTTCCTGAATAACCTTGAATGAGCGCAGATAGCCAAGATTTTAAATTTATGGTGTTTTATTAGATTTCATATTGATGGTTTAAGTGAACTTGGGTGAGACAAAGCCATCTGCTACAAACTCAGCTCAGACAGTCTCTCTGGCATATTTGCCCATTACCAGGTTTATGAACATGAGGGACTCCATTTGCGTACAAATTCATGTGCTGTCAGGAAGCCTGTGTCTGTGGGTGAGAGTGAGCATACAGTGTTAAGGTCCCAGTCGTACCAGTGAACTCATATTGACCAAAACTACTGCATTTCACGTGTCCTGTATGATAAGCTGTACATATATAACACCTCTATTTTTTAAATTCGAACACCTAGGATCACTTGTAGACTGAAAAAAGGACTCCTCAGTATTTTATTTATTTTTTTAATTTTATTTTTTTATATATTCTTTTATTTTTCATTCAAAAATTTACACTTCCTCCCCTTCTCCCAGTCCCCTCCTACTCCCCCACTAACCTTCCTTCCTCCCCCTGCTTCCTTAAGAGGGGGCAGGGTACCCTGCCCTGTGGGAAGCCCAAGGACCTCCCCCCTCCATCCTGACCTAGGAAGGTGTGCATCCATATAGAATAGGTTCCCCAAAAGCCAATACATGCAGAAGAGATAGGTCCCAGTGCCATTATCATTAGCTTCTCAGTCAGCCCTCATTTGCAGCCACATTCAGAGATTTTGGTTTGATCATATGCTCATTCAGTCCTGGTCCAGCTGGATTTGGTGAGCTCCCATTAGATCAGGAACACTGTCTCAGTTGGTGGACCAGCCCCTCGCGGTCTTGACTTCCTTGCTCATCTTCTCCCTCCTTCTGCTCTTCGACTGGACCTTGGGAGCTCAGTCCATTGCTCTGATGTGAACGTGGGCCTCTGTCTCTATCTCCATCCATCAGACGAAATTTTTACGGTGATGATCAAGATATTCATCAATGTGACTATGGGACAAGGCTAGTTCAGGCACCCTTTCCTCTGCTGCCTAAGTACCTAGCTGGGGACATCCCCGTGGACACCTGGGATCTCCTCTAGAGCCAAGTATCTTGCCAATGCTAAAATGACTCCCTTAATGTAGATATCTTATTCCCTTCTCCAATATCCACCCTTCCTC
>PVIU01027664.1:0-20123 GCA_004026605.1 Ondatra zibethicus | reverse complement strand
GTCACGTCTCAGCGCTGGTGTGTATAGAGCGTGACCAGTGGACAGGAGGTGAGGAGCGGGGTCACTACCTGAGAGTCACGTCTCAGCGCTGGTGTGTATAGAGCGTGACCAGTGGACAGGAGGTGAGGAGCGAGTCTGCTCCCTGAGAGTCACGTCTCAGCGCTGGTGTGTATAGAGCGTGACCAGTGGACAGGAGGTGAGGAGCGAGGTCACTACCTGAGAGTCACGCCTCAGCGCTGGTGTGTATAGAGCGTGACCAGTGGTCAGGAGGTGAGGAGCGGGGTCACTACCTGAGAGTCACGCCTCAGCGCTGGTGTGTATAGAGCGTGACCAGTGGACAGGAGGTGAGGAGCGGGGTCACTACCTGAGAGTCATGCTTCAGCCTCAGGGCCTCTGACTGGTGTGCATTCCCTCAGAACCATGCCCTTAGCCGTCATGTGACTGACCTTACTCACCCAGATGACTTTTTTCAGACTTCCTGTTGAGTTCCTGCATTCAGTAAATGTGAGTTCATTTAAAATAGGAAATGGAGACATTAGATTTTTTTTTATTGTCATTGTTTGTTTTGTTTTTTTAATTTGGTTCTTCAAGATGGTGTTTCTCTGTACAGTTCTGACTGCCCTGGAACTCGCTCTGTAGACCAGGCTGGCCTCAAACTCACAGAGATCCATCTGCCTCTGCCTCCGGAGTGTTGGGATTAAAGGCGTGCGCCACTCATCTGAGACATTAAGTTTTGAGCATCGTATTATCTGAATTTCTTTGAAATGCTGCTTTGTATTTTTCAAGTTGTTGTATAGATTTGTGCAGGATTAGGTTCCCAGATAGTTCTCAGAAAATTAGCAAGCTGGCTCTACAGTTTGTGTAGAAATGCAGACTACTCAAAGTATCTCCAAAATCCTGAAAGGGTTCAAAAACACACATGCTCTTGGTTTTCCAAAGTCACCAAGCACATAATATAAACACTCGCAGAGGTGAATCAGAGCAATGGGCCTGCGTGGGAGAGGAGCCTGCCTCTGAGATCTACTAGGTTTTTAAAGGACCACATGGCAATTTCATGGGGTATATGTTGTTTTAGGACGTTGTCCTGGATCTGCTGGGTACAGCTACAGATGATTAGTCCTGACCTTTCTCACACATCATCCGTGAAATTCTCTCTGAAAGAGGTCATAGGTATAAGCTAAAAAGCAGAAGCCTAGAAACTCACTGGAGACACTGTGGAAAATTCTCGTAATTTTGAATAAACGATGACGTCTTAAAAATGCTCCCGTAAGATAGCTGTCAAAAGATTAAATAATAGTTTGTATTTCATCAAAGTTAACTTTTATCCCTAAAATAATTTTAAAAGACAAGACACAGAATGGGAGTGAATATTTACAAATTCACATGTGATAAGGAATACATAAAGAGTTCACATGCTTCAACCAGATAATGTTAAGACACTGTCCAGGTGTCAGGGTAGACGTTATTTTCAAAGGACATTTATGGTAGACAATCAGTAAAATAAACAAGACACAAATCCCATTTAGATGTGACATTTGCAATCCCAAGTAGACTTAGGGATAGGAACATTTTGTTAAATGGGTATAGAATTTTTCTCTGGGTGATAAAAGTATTGGAAATCGTGTTTATGGTTATACTGTATTGTGAATATAATTGTCGTTAAATTATATGGTCAAATTGACAATCACGTGTTATATGTGTTTTGACATAGTAAAATGTATGAGCTTGCGGTGAGACACAACTTTGTATCCACTGAGCAGGCTGCATAGACTTGACAGATAAAACCCTGGCGGATGGGCGTGAATGGCTCAGCCACTGGGATAAGCGTTTGCCAATTTCTGAGAAGGCTAACAGTGTCGCCACATGACCTCGCCTCTGTCCACTTGGAAGTGTTTGCTTCAGGCAAGTTCAAGCCCTGAAACCTGAATACAGAGGCCATGTGTCTACCATCATTATTCAGGTTTGTGCAAAGGTGAACACCACGTAAGTGTACATTTGTTATTTGACTCAGAAACATACAGAATGTGGTATGTGAATGAAACCATATGTAATATAACATAGAGGCAGAGCATACGTATGCTGTGTGTGTGTGTGAACATGTATATGTGGGAGCATGTACACATACATGTAACCGTCAGAGGAGAATGTCAAGTGCTTTCTGTGGCTCTGTGCCTTCATTTTCTCATGACAACTTTTTTCTCTGAACTTGGATCCAGGAGGACGGCGAAAGGCCTCCATGGCCCTCCTGTCTCGCTAACCCACAGCAGTGAAGGTTGAACACCCAGCTCTTTCTGTAGGAGCCAGGAATTCAAGCTCAAATCCTCCTGCTCAACTATTAAGGGCTCTTACCCACCGAATTCTCTCTCCAGCCCTATATAGACCATTCTATGGTGTATGTCAGAAGACACCAAGATGGTTCAGTCTGACAACTGGAAACCAGTCCCCGAGAACCACAGATTGGTTGAGAGAATAGACTTTTGCAAACTCTCTTCTTACCTTCAAGTGGGTTCTACAGCATATGTGCATACACACATACGCAAATAAACATAGTTTTAAAACACTATGTGTATACAAATATGAGTAAGATTTTCATCTAAAGAAAAACCCATAGAATTGGTTCAGCAGCTGTAGATACTCTCTGTGTGAGTCTGGTAGTCTGACTACAACCCTTGGAGCCCAGGTAGACATAGGAGAGCACTGATCACATGACATTGTCCTCTGGCCTCCACATCCATGCTGTGGCACCGATACCCACCCTTCTACATATCATGTGCATGCTTTCAATAGTAGTGATAACATTGGTAATAATAGTGATAGCATAGATGTTGGAATAATTAATGACTACAGATGGGCAAGAAGTTGGTATTTGAGTGTAATAGATATTTTCTATAATTAAGCTGCATTTTGGTAGCCTTAAAGGTCTGAAAAAAGTGAATTGAATTCTACACTGTGCTCAGGTTTATAGCATCCAGATTATACCGCGGTAGGATTGTTAGGAAAGCCTCTTCAGTTTGCATTTCCTTGAAAGCTAATGATGTATGTATAGCCATCTGTCTTTCTTCTTTTGAGAGTCCTGTGTTCAGATCTAAGCCTATTTTTTGACTGGTTGTTTCATTTCTCTTTAGTTTTTAACTTTTTGTTCTTGGTGTATTCTAGCTGTTAGTTATCTGTTGGATGTGTAGCTGGCAAAGGTTTTGTCTCATCCTGTTGGGTAAATCGCCTCTTTCTTTGTACATCAGCTTTGTTCGTTCTCCTGAGCTCCCACTTGACAGTTATTGGCCTTATTTCCCGAGTGGTCGTGGCCCTGTTCCTGCAGCGCACAGCGACACACCATAGTGCGCGTTTGTCTTCTCTTCCAGCACTGCCAGGGTTGGAGATTTTATATGGAGGATTCTTTTTTATCTGCTTGAACTTGATTTTTGTGCAGTTTCATTTTTCACCAATGACACCTAATTTTCCTAACAGCATTTGTTGAAGATATTGTTTTTCTTCCAGTGTGTATTTTTGGGAACTTTGAAAAAAAATCAGATGACTGTAGTTACATGGACTGAAATCTGGGCCTTCTAGTTCATTTTGTCTATCTTCATGTCTGTTTTTGTGCTGGTACTATGTTGTTTTTATAATTAAGCCTGTGTAGTATAACTTTAGATTTGGTATGGTAGTGCCTGTATGATAATCATCATCATTATTATTGTTGTTATTATAACTATTATTTTGTACAGGTTTGCCTTGGCTGTCCTGGGTCTTTTGTATTTCCTTGTGAGTTTCAAGATAGTAGTGGAGATAAAGTGCACCTTGTCTGTGTGACATGGAGAAACGAAGCTAGACATGCATTGGATCCTCCTCCTAGCTGGTCAGAGTGTCTTCCTAGCAGGCCAGAGCCTCCCCCTATCCTGCTAGCTTTCATAGTCCTAGAAGATTTTATGCTTTTTTTTGGGGGGTCAGCCTACAAGGCAGTATGTATCCATTTGTATAATAGTGTCCCTGTGGTTATTGGGGTAACCAACTACTCTTTGATTAGATTTGTGGTCCACCTCACAGGAAGAAATCTATGCCTGATACTGTAAACTGGTTACAAAAAAGCGTGTGGGGGAAACTAAATCATAGGCCCCAGGTAGAAGCTAAATATATCGTTTACATGTATTGACACAGAATCACGCAACCCTTCTAAAGAGTTGTGTTTATATTTGCGGGCAGTCAAACACTATTCTTAGCCTCGGTCACAGAAGTATTTTCAGTGACTAGATGTTTTCAGAAGCCGCACATGGTCCTGAGAACATGTGGTGGTTTAGCGCTCAACTGTAAACTTTATGTCATTTACTTTAATATCCAGGGAAGACTTTGATGAGAAGGCAGAATGAAAGTAAGAGCCAGAAGATAGGGAGAAGGGCTGCAAAAGCTGCATTCCGAACATAGCACAGACATGGGTGAAATCAGATTGTCGCAGTCGCTTCAGTTACCACGGGTCTGTCCAGGAATCGGCTCTGCTCATTGCAAGGCAGGCGTGTGTGGCCCCACCCATTGCTGCTCAACTCTGTGCTGCTGATGGATTCTCCATCAGGAGGAACACACCTGGTGATGTTCCAATCCAGTGGTCACTCAGATCACTTTGGCTCATAAAACAAAACCACAGGTCATGAATCTGGGAGAAGGGGTTTGGATGGAGTGGTGTAGGAGGAGGCCACTTGTTTGTTCGGGCCACCCAGAACCAAAATAACCACACAAAAATTATATTATTTAAAACACTGGTTGGCCCATTATCTCTTGCTTCTTATTGGTTAACTCTTACATATTAATTTCACCTATCTCCATTAATCTGTGTATTGCCACGTGGCAGTGGCTTACCGGCAAAGTTTTGGCATGTCTGATTCTGGCGGCAGCTCCATGGCGTCTCTCTGACTCTGCTCATCTTTTTCCCAGCATTTAGTTTAGTTTTTCCCACCTACCTCTATTCTGCCCCACCCTGCTCTGCTATAGGCTCAAAGCAGTTCTTTATTCATTAACGGTAATCACAGCACACAGAGGGAAATCCCACATCACCTCCCCTTTTCTGTTTAAGTAAAAAAGGAAGGTTTTAATGTTATTGTAGTAAAATTACATATAACAAAACAGTTATTAAGCAAGAACTACAGTTACAATATTTATAGCTACTTTATCTTTTATCATAACTAAGGAAAACTTATTATTACTATCTACTCTAACTCCATCAAAGACTCCAGAAGGATACAATATTACCTAAGTAAACAGGAAGTGCATTGTAAGCAACTTCCAAAACTCTAGAATTGTCAGAGACATCTTGTTACCTGGACAGTCACCTAAGGTTCTTCTGCAACATTGGGGCATCCATCTTCAGCCTACAGGCCCATAGTATCCGGCAGACTTTTCCCCAAAGCAGGAAATTTCAAAGACCTTTCCGCCTAAATTGGCAGTTTGTCTGTCACATTTTTCTGTGTCCTGCAGAATGTCTAGCAGACTTTCATGAAGCAGGAACCCCGAAGGATCATCTCACCTTTAGGCAAGTTTAGCAGTCATTTCTTTGTGGGTACTGCATGTCCATTTTATCAAGCAGTCTAGGCAAGAGTAGTTTCTTGCCAAATGGTCAACCAACTCCATAAGGAGCCTCTTCAATGCCCATCTTCCTCTTGAAGTAGATTGGTGCTGCCAGGAGCAGATGTGTCTCACTGTCATGAAAAGTCCTAACTTTTTAAAACATTTTAAATGCCATATTCTGTACTATTTGATAGATTTGAAGAATGCCTGCCCATCTGAAATACATACGTGTCCATCTAGAAAATCTAACTAACATGACTACAAGCTTGACTATTATAGATGATTATCTATTAACCTATATTTCTTAATTATGCATTAGGTTTTTAAATAAGCTGGACAAACATAATACCTTCATCAAGAGCAGAAATACATATACACAGTATAATAAAACTGACCTTAAATTTGTATCAATAAAGTAAGATCCATACCAATGCAAAGGATCCATCTCTATAGCAGAGCGGGGCATTGGCTGGGGTGGGGGTTAGATAAGAGCAGGGTGAGGAGGGAGAGGGACCAGAATACGTCTACAAGCACAGCATTGTCAGAGGAGAATGGATGCTGGATTTTGAGTGAAACATGATGACTACTTGTTATCAGAATGGAGGGGAATCTGAGTCGACCACTTTAGAGCAGGAGGGGCTGTCTAGCTTATGTCAAAGACAGCCGTAGTTGAGACTGGGGGATTAGTTCGTCTTGGAACTGGAAGAAGAGTGCGTCTGGAATCTTTATAGGTCAATCATATAGTCCTCGCTGATGGATTGGTCACAGTGAGTGACACAAAGGCTGTTTTCCAGAGCACAACCTGCGGCTTTACCTTTAGCAACCAGGTAGGCGATGGAAGAAAGGGTATGGGGAGAGGAGTCACAGCCAAGAAAGAGCATGTATGTTTTCCACATGTCAGATATTAAAGTATGTTCAGATGGAAAAAGCTCACAGAGGTTGCCTCTCTCTGAAGAAAGGCAGTATGAGCATGGGAACTCCCAAGCCTAAGGCAGATGACTGGGCATCTGTGGAAACCTCACAAGCCTTGAGATTCTGCACAAGCTGCTGACTTCACCACTAGGTGGAGCCAGGCAGTTAGAGTAAAGCATCACCACACAGCATCACTCGAGCCATAAAGTAGGTGTTTTGCGGGGTAGAGAAATTGATCAGGAGCATAGTAAATGCCCACATAAAGGTGCAGGTAACGCTATTAGAAAATGCTGGCATATCTGAAAGCGTCCCTTGCATTAACAGTGCTGGGTAATACAATGCAGACTGTGTCTTGAAAATTTGAACGGTGAGTGGAAAAGACACTTCAGTGTCTGATTCTAGGCAACCTTGTGACGGGCAATAAAGGAATGCGCAGCCAGAATCAGAGTCTAAAACAGGAAGTTATTCAGGAAATGGCTTACACAGTTACTCTTTACATAGTCTAGGTCCCAGTTCCCACATCCATAGCAAGCATCTACATGTAGGCGACGCTTGGATATTCACTTCTGTTCATCTTCCAGGGAGAGGGCTCGGAGTTAAAGCATATTTCACTGAAATAAATTTCTTCAAAATATTTCCTTGCTTTTAAGAACCCCGTCAGGTGACAGTGAGTGGCAGGCCATTAACTGTCAACACTGTTTCTTCCGTCTCAGACACAGTTACATACTGTGTGACTTGGGGACTTTTTGTTCCTAATTTGACATTTGCATTCAATTTTCCATGGAGATTTTCTGACCAACGCTGGTTTGACAGTGAGTTCAAGTTTCTCAGCTCTGTTCCCCATAGCCAAGTGTTGCGGTAGAGTGCCGGGACCAAACTTATCCCTTACCAAACTTATGTCTTATCTTTTATTTGCCACCTTATGTAAAGCCCCTTTTCTTTGTGAACAATTAGAAGATTTAATAATTGCTAATAAACATGTTTTAGCCACTTTGGAATGGGTAGTATGAGTGAAGGTTTTTGATGCAATATTTTTAAAACAGTATATATATTTTAGTGATCACAGCCTTGGAAATATTGCTAAACTTCCACATATCTTCAGATAGACTTGAAATAAACATGGCTGTGTCTCCTTGAAACTGTAAAATTCATTGTTTTAATAAAGTTTTTGAATGGTCCTTTCCAGGGATTCATGAAACACATTTTAAGACATTAAGACTTGGAAAGTGATTTAAGTAGAACATATTATGTATATTCATCTTTTTCTACTTAATGTTCAGTTTCTAAAGTATTGGTTGTTAATGGACCATCGTCTTTAACTCATGCTGTTTACTAAGCTGGAACCGAGGTGTGCGCAATTAGGATGCAGTAAAGCCTTTAAAGCAGAATGCGTCGCACTAAAGAACGCGCATCTCATCTGCAGCGAGGCAGAGAATGGTGCCAGAATTTTCCCTGACTAGGATCGAGCTGAGAAGCAAACTCCGTGCACACGCTTGCATTGGTTATCGTCTGAGCGTCTCGAGTTTAGTGCTGTTGACATCTGGAGTGTTTCCTAGCATGGTGTGTAATGTGTTTTCCTCGCTTCTCATGTTGCTAACGGAACGGTTCGCCATCCCTGTTGGAGCTTTCCGAGTCTTGTTACCCTTCCCTTTCTGCATTCCAGCCACACCCACCACATCTTACAGAGCCATTTTAGATGTCTATTTATGTGACCGTGGACACCTGGGTTGGTTCCCTCTCTGGTTTCTTGTGCTATGCTCCAGTGAACACTGGGGCGTGGGTACTCGATGAGGGGTCTGTCTTTGTGCTGTCTTATATAATAGATGTGCAAGGCACTATCTGTCCATCAATTTATAAAGCGTCCCCTTTGTCCTCATCCTTGTCAAGAACGTAATGTCGTGATTTTTGTTATTGTAACCATCCTAACAGGTGTGAAGTACTGTTGTAGTGTTTTCTGTTTACATTCGTTTTCCTGACGATTAACAATGTTGAAAACATTGCTTGTGTGTCTCTCTTAGTGGCAGCATTCCATCTTTGAAGAAATGTCTATTCAGGTTCTTTAACGTTCTGAAATTGTGTGTGTGTCTGTGTGTCTGTGTGTACATACGCAGGTGCAGCCATGCTTACACACATACATGTGTGTGCTAGTGCACGTGAGGGCACATGAATATGGAGGTCAGAAGTCAACTTCAGTTGCCTTTCCTCAGAGCTGCCCACATTGGTTGTTGAGACAAAGTCTCTCATTGGCTTAGAGCTTGCCAGGTTGGCTAGACAGGCTGGCTGAGCGCCGAGCCTTAACCTCTGCTTCTCTCCTCCCTCGAATGTGGAAATCTAAGCCAGGGCCACCAGGGCTGACTTTCTGTGCGTTTTAGGGAACATTGTTGCTCACAAATCACTGTAAGCAATGGGCTGTCTCACCAGCACATATTTTGAATTTAAAATTATATAAAGTAGTGGGTTTTGCTATGTTATTCTCATATATATGCATATAACATACATGCACACATGTTGATCATATTTGTCCTCTCCATTGCCCTCTCCTGTCTCCCCTCTTTTTCCTATTGTTTGGTCCCCCACTTTCCCAATAGTTTCCCTTCTTATTCATTTGTTTTTAAATCTAAGTCCCACATAGGAGGAAACATAGGATACTTTTCCTTCTGAGTCTGGACTACTCTCCTTAATCAAAATCTGTTTCATTTATTTGTCCTGAACACGATCTATTTTTTCTTTATCTTCACCCATTTCTTAAAATGGAGCTTTTTTTATTATTCATACGCGAATATACTGTGTTTGCTCAGTCACCCCACATCTCTCTCCTCTGGTTCCTCCCCTGTTCGCATCAGTTTTCCCTTCCCAACTTCACGTCTCTCGATTAATATCCACTGAGTTCAGTTTTGTGCGTTGGTGTTGGGCCATCTACTGTTGCCAGGCATGACTGTGCAGCTGCACATGAATTAACATTGGCTGGGAACACATGTACAAGACTTGTGTGATGTCAGATGAGCCCAGATCTCTGATTGGGTGAGAGAGAGGCTCCCGAAGTCCCACTCTGTTTGAGGCGCTGTCGGCAGTTGATGACCAGAGGGAGATGGGGTGACGCAGGGGTGAAGGCCTGTTCTTCAACTGATTATTTTACTGGTGAACTTGATGAGTCTCACATTTTGTATTTTAATTCCTTACATAGAGCTTGTTTGCAAATATTTCCCCTATCCATAGGTGAAGGCCTGTTCTTCAACTGATTATTTTACTGGTGAACTTGATGAGTCTCACATTTTGTATTTTAATTCCTTACATAGAGCTTGTTTGCAAATATTTCCCCTATCCATAGGTTTAATTTTTAATTTGCTTTGACCTCTAGTGAACAGATTTTTTTTTAAAAGAGTTGTATTAAGGTCCATTTATTGTAGCTTTTATTGTATATGTTTTTTTTTTTTCTGCGTGTGTGATATCCAGATAATCACCACAGCCAGAATAAACAGCTTTGTCCTGTATTTTCCTTAGATGTGTTTGGTGTTTACATCATACAATTTTGTGTTTAACCATTCCAATCTAATTTTAATAGTGGAAAGTGGGAATTGAAGATGTATTTAACCTGGGCCCCTTGACTGTAACTTGATGTTTATAATGGAAACAAGCTAGAACTAGTCTCACCCTGACATGAGAGGTGCATTTGCCCAGCAGTGTCTAAATAATTAGTTTATTTGCACTTTTAGTTCCTTATTGCAGGTTCTCCATTCTGTCGTTTTCGTCTATATAGGTGTTTCTAATGCTGGTACCATACACACTGTTAGATAGGATAATTTCATTCTCTAGCTTGAAACCAAGAACAGTACAATATTAAGGCCATTTTTATGTTTTGCGGTTTCATATAAATAATCTAATTTTTTTCTTTCTCTTTAGAGTGTCATTGAGCCAGTAGTATGGATTATGTTGAATCTGTAGGTTGTTTGGAATGGTATAGACAATTTACCCGTATTAATTTTTCTAATCTATGTGCCCAGAACATTTTTTAATTAGTTCCCATCTTCTTTATCCTCTTCCTTCCGCTGTTCACAGTTTTCCATGGACACATTTTTCACTGCTGTGCTAATTTTTCCCAAGAATTTTGTTCTCTTGATGTCACCATAAGTGATACCTGCTTTCTTTTTCTTCTATCACCTGTCTGTCTGTCTGTCTGTCACCTACCTTCCTGTTTATTTGCTTATTTATGTGTACAGGTCTTTTGCATGCATGTATGTATGTTCACAGATTTACCAGTGTGCTTCACAGCTGCAGAGGGGAAGGGGTTAGTCCCCTGGGGCTGAAGTCACAGACACTGTGAGTCGCCATGTGGGTGCTGGGGATTGAACCTGGGTCCTCTGTTAAAGCACTGAGCCTTCTCTCCAGTCCATTGCTAACTTTGTGTTTTGGATATATTTTTTTTTTGTAAACACAAACGATTACAACTACCTTTTCTATGTTGACTTTGTAGTCTACTATTCAACTACAGCATTTGCTCTTAAGTTCTATTTTTTGTTTGTTTGTTTTTGATGAAGTCATTATGACATTTTAATTAAGTCTGCATGAGGGGGAAAGGTCACTTCCTTTTGTTTCTTTTCTCTTCTGTTTTTTCCTGCTAGTCCTTGTAAGATGTTAAAAGTTGGAATTACAGTGAGAGAGTGCAACTTTTGCTATTTCTTTATTGGTTTATGAAAGTAAATCAATAGGACTTTTCTAAAACATTGTTTATTGCGTTTTGATATTTGTTTTTGTGGGGGTGAATTTTAATTTTTTAAAACTAGAAATTATGCTAAGCTATGTTAAATGTGTTCCCTGACTCTGTGGGAAAAATCGCTGGATTTTGACCTTGCATTCTGTGTGGTTTGTTAGTTTTGCTCTTTTGCATCCTAAGGGTGGTATAAAGCATTTTCCTGGTGTTGTTGGATGCAGAGCTGAGAAGAGAAGTTTTGTGTCCATCAGCAACATTTCCATAAGCTTTTGTGTCTTGTGCTGTCTTTGCCTGTTTTTAATGTCAGGGTGATGCTGGCATCATAAAATGATTGGGACTATCCCTTTTACGTTTGTATTGTAGACTAGTTTTTAAAAGAATCGGTATTAATTCCTTGAGTATTAGGCAGGGATCAGCCATGATGACATTCAATTCTAGGCTTTTCTTTGCCTACGGGTTTTAAAATGAATCCCTCCATCCTTTTGTTACTGCTCTTGATTCAGGCTCTGCAGTTTTTCTTTTCTCATGGGATCCTTTTTGTTCCTAAGTATTTCCTTTTGTTGATGTTCTGGTTTTGTTGTTCTGTGACTTTATTTAGAATTTTTCATAAAGCAGCACTAGTAATAGTTAACATTTGTATGTCTGTAAAAATATTTATTTTTCCTTCTGAAAGTTTGGTTTGCTTGCTGTATTGCTCAAGGTTAGTTTTCCTTTTCTTTTCCCTTTTTCTGTTTATTCTTTCCGCACCATGGATCTAGGACCCCATTGCCTTTGGTCTGCTGATGAGAAGAAAGTCAAGGAAAGCTGTGGTCCTCTCTTGTGAGCGCCCCCCTCCCCCGCCCCGGGGTTCCTGGGATTCTCCTTTGTGGTTTCAGAAAACCACAGTGTGTTCAAGCGTTAGGCTTGCCTCTTCTTTCTGCAGTGATATTTGTTACCGTCCCTGTAACCGGCCCTAAATATTTAGAGCGGTCTTCAGTTGTCTTGTTCACATTGTCGTTATGCCTCCCCTTAGAGTTTTCCAGCATCTCATCCTGGGCCTGCTCATCGTTTCCTTCCTTTGACCTGTTCAGTCCTTGTTGAGTGGGGTTTTTTTTTTTTTTTTGTCCAACTCCTGTAATCTCTACCTGATACCTGGTATGTTTTTATCTTCTCCTCTATTTTCAAAGTCTGAATTTATATATTACCTCTTCATCTTTGAATCCCTGAGGTTTTCTGTGACGTAAATACTGTGACTCCGTTTGGCCAGAGTTGTTTCCTCAGGAGCCCCCAAGAAACCACTGTGCTTCATGCCTTCTCCAAACAAGACCGAAGTGAGTTCTTTGAGATACATCTGGGGAAGTTAGCGTATTTCATTGTCTGTCCCACTTCCTTCCATTCTCATAGAGAAGCTGAATATTAGAGTTTCGTTCTCGCCTGCTCCACTAAGATCGGGACAGGTTCTGTGGTAAATGCCTGCAGACTCATTCAGATGACGTGATACACTCTTTGGGAACAACCCTGAACAAATGCCCATTGGAAAGTGACTTATTTGCTTTCTGGGTCCCTTTTGCTTCCGAAGCAAAGTGACGTGAAACCCAAACTCCCCAGGATGAACATTTCAGCTAGAAATTGTGTATTTGTTGTAGAAATATTCATTCCTTAGAGGAAGAGCTGGGTGGTGGTGATGGTGGCGTCTCTCTCTCTCTCTCTCTCTCTCTCTCTCTCTCTCTCTCTCTCTCTCTCTCTCTCTTCTCCACTGCTGTTTGTCAGTGACCTCTGCCTTCCTGGATGTTGGATGTGGAGTGGCTTTGATCTGCCCAGTGTAGTTCTGTCACCTGGTTTCCGGCTTTCTCTGAGATGGAACTGGTCCACAGCAGTGAGAGGGAAGACTGGAACCTCATCTGTTAGCACCTGACTGACCTCCCGAGCGCATGCTACATTGTATTAAAACAAGTAGAAGGGATTGCCTGTGTTTGTAGCATTTTCTATGTAGGGTATTTGAGTGCTACCAAAGTTACAACTATTATTCCAGCTGTTGCAAATCAATTACTAGTGTTTTAGGGACTGGCCAACAAAATAATAATTATGGGAAAAGCATATATCTTTATGGGTTGAGATGTTATTGGGAAACACGATTAATTTACAATAAAAGTAAAATATATACTATAACATTAAAATGCCTGTGAAGATTAATGTGTTTATAACATAAGAAGCCATTAACTAACTTAACCCAATAATATCAAGGGATTGTGTATAAATATCACTAATCATATAAAATTAGGGACATAGTTAAATAATGTCTATTTGAATAACTGTTTAAAGTCAATTATACTTGAGCAATAATGTTGGCCAAAAAAGTCTTGAGCGTGTTTCACAAGGACTTGCTAGATCAATATGGATGATATGCTATTTAGTCATAGTAATTTATAATTATATTGTTATTTAGTCATTGGATTCTCATTCACTTAATGTGAAAACATATTGGATTGGCTGTATTTTGTTACCTGATCCTTTGACACTAATTGTGCAAGAGTGCCAGCCATCACAAGCTGATCTTGGTTCTCATTGTGCCCAAGTTTTTCAAATGCTTTCAGAAAGACATGTGATTTCTCCCTCTATCACGTCCATGTTAGGGCCTCAACTCTGTAGGCATAATTTCAGATATAATTCTGAAGAGAGACTTAGCAATAGTCATCCATTTTTATTTTAACTTAACTCTGAATGACATTATTTTGAATTATAATTATCAATACAACATATAATTTCCCCCCGTCTTCTAGATAAAGAAATGTCAAGTTAGTCACTGGTAAAACATGAATCTGTTGGTCTTACAGTGAAAGGTCGGTAGCCGGAGGTCTTTAACCGTCTTCTCAGGCAGCCCGCATTGATGGCAGCCTTCTCCATGGCTGCACTTTGTCTCGTTCTGTGTGCGGCTGAATTACATCTGGCACAGCTTTGGCTGCCGCTTTCTAAGATTTGAAGTAGACATTTATTCTGGCATCGCGAGATTTACAACATTCCACACGAAAACAAATCACTGCAAAGTCAGTTATGGCGGAAGTTTGACTCCCCACCCTTAAGAATAAATCTGAATTGTCAAGGCTCTGATTGTTAAATGATTATAATCACTACTGCCGTAGGCCATAGAAGTTCAAAAGCCTAAGCATTTCTTTCAGACGGAGGAGCAGGCTGTTTTTACATGGATGCCTGTCCTAACCAGATCAGCAGGCTCATTTGCGTGCATGAATTGTGCTTTTGTTCTTGTTGTACAACCAGCTTGTGTCTGCAGCCCCAGCCCGTTCTTCTCTCTCCATCTCGAAAGGAGTTTTGCTTTACAAGTTTGCTCTGCTTGCTTTAACCTTTGTTTATATAATCGTGATTTCCTTTCGTAGATAGATATAGAATGGTTCTGCTTGTGTCTTTT
Source organism: Ondatra zibethicus (assembly GCA_004026605.1). Classification (NCBI taxonomy): domain Eukaryota; kingdom Metazoa; phylum Chordata; class Mammalia; order Rodentia; family Cricetidae; genus Ondatra; species Ondatra zibethicus. Next base: position 5,550 of record PVIU01027664.1, on the reverse strand, counting down.
CATTATTTTGCCATAAATTCATTGTTTGTCAAATCGGTCCATTTAAGAAGATAATGTACTGTTATGTGGCGTGAACATGGGGATAGCCGTATCTGGATAACAGTAAGATCCACTGCAACCTGTCTTTGCATGTGTTGTTCACGTTCTTCATGTACACAAAACACACCTACAGCCTGAAGGGAAAGTGGTGCGACGTTCACAACAGCCTCTAGGAATTTAATTTTCACCAATTTAGGTATATCAGGTGTTTCCATGAGTAGGCAACAAACTTCTGTTCTTCCTGGGTTTGGCCTCTTCACTTTGGGGAAGTTGGGGGGGGCATGTAGAATCTGTATCATTTGCATCTAGGTATGAAGTCTGAAACTGAAATGTTCTAGATGCCTGTGTGGTTGTTAGACACATTGCATAGAACTTGAGATCTGTGTGGTTCTGAGACAGAGTTGTAGCAATTTCTGTCGTTTCTCTGCACCTCACCTCCCCTCACAATGAGGCAGTGAAGCCGGATTTGCTGAATATATCCAGGGGATCAGACCACAGCAGGACTCTAGATGGCAGATTATAGATTTTAACGAGCACGGCCATCCTGCACACAGGGATTGGAGAGAGTGGTGTCCTTGCTTTGGGATGCACACACTCTGAGGACCGTAGAAACCTGTCTCTTGCCATCACCTTGGAACAGAAGTTTCTGAGGCGTGACTAAGTTGTCTTGCATATTTCTGTCTTGAACATCCAGTATTTTCTTGTTATTTAACAATTGTCTGAAATTGCCAGTCTTTTTTGTCAGAAAGTCTTGACCATGTAGGAGTTCAGAACAGTTGAGAAAGCATTATCTCCTGACACTGAGATGCTTTCCCACCCTTCCCCGGCCTACAGAGTTACGCTAAATTCCTGTCTTTGGAAGTGCCTTGGTGGAGTGGAATTCATGCCCTTTATACTTCACCTGTTTAAAGTGTACAATAACGGCATTCAGTATATTCACACAGTTCTACAGCTGCGCGCCTGCCACCACAATTTAGAATGTTCTCATCAAATCAAACCCAAATACCTCATTCACCTTGCTCATTGTCATCCCATGCCAGTACCCACCCAGCTTTCAGGTAACTATCTTCCTCCTGTCTCTGGAATTTCTCCACACATTGCTTTTAATCAAAGTCCTCCAATGTGTAGGTATTTATGAGTTGCATCTTCCACTTTACGCATTTTCAGCACCACCCATATTATGGCCTGTGTCAGCACTTAGTTTCACTTTATTGCTGAACATATATATTAAAGGTGCCGTTTCCAAATCTCAGTAGCAGTCAGCATTCAAACAGGACAATGATAATTTTGAAATGATAACTTCTTGAGAGCATGGCTGCTTTTTAGTTTCCTTCTGACTACGGTCAGCCAGGCGTACCAACTCATAGTTCTTTACAGGAAATGCCAGTATCCCAATATTGATCTGCATATGTCTTCTCTCTAGATATGTTGATTTAGCTAGTTCTCTAATTAAGATATTTTGAGTTCATCATTTGATATCTTATCCTGAGACATTCAGCTAAATGGTTTGGAAGGCCAATTTAATGTAATGACTTAATCCAAAGGTGTGCCAACTCCTTGAGTTTCTGACCTATTTTCTCTTTTGTTTCTTCCATAAAGGCTGTTCTTTTCTGATCTCACTTCTTTATGGATTTATTAGCTTATTCTTTTCAGCAGTAATAACCAGCTCAAATAGTACTTGTTATTTACAGCATGTTCCTTCTACTTAGCACGCATGCACGAAACAGACTACAGATGTGCAGACTGTTTCCTATTGGATAGCAAGGTTCTAATCGCACTCATCCCTTGGGCTGATTCTAGGCCCAGAGCTGCTGCAGGATACTTGAAGGCACCAACACGCCTTTAGTCATAGTAACAACTCAGCTGTAGCTAATAAAAGACACTTGTGTTTGGGACTGCAGGGGCACACTAGGCCACAGACTGTTGTCTGTTGTAATCAGCTTCTCTTTGGAAAGCTTCTGTTACAGGAGCTACCACTGCTGCTGTCCTGAAGTCAGGGTCAGGAAGGTGTGGAGCCCAACCATGCGGTTTCAAAGGCTCCTGTCAGTACACGGCATAGAGCGTATTTCATGTGCCAAAGAGGGGCTCAAGCTTGAAATTTGCAGAAGGAAGACACTTCCTGGGCATATGTGCAGAAGAGCATTTGTGATGGAGATTGTACCCATCACAGGAAGAAAGAGGAGAGCTACTTTTATCAGTGGATAGCTTCTTTATAGGAAAACAAGTGAGGTAATCAATAAATATACAGACATTTAACTATTTCAGAGAAATTCCATGTGGCTCATCACATTTGTTAGACATGTAAGAAACATAATTCCTTTTATAGAAGAGAATTAATGGAATTTTAAATGTGAGTTGGTATCTGGATGATGAAACTCAAGATGGCCGATTACTGGGACTATGAGAATACAATATCTTAAAATTTTTTTGGCTTCTGAATTATATAGTATGATTTTACTTTCTAAAGTAGTTTGAGACCCATTAAGAAACATTAGCACATCAGCCTTTTTAGAATATTGTAAATCTTTGACTCTGTGCCAATGCATAAATTTCCCTGAGCCCAGAGTTTGTTTGGGAGCATATAATTTCATTTTATCCCAAAGAGCTAACAAAATCACATGACTCTGAACTCTAAGTTTGCCGGTGCTATTGACATGATAACATAGGAAGCTAATTCTGCTTAAAAAGTGTTGTATGTAAGCATGGCCCAGCATGATTCATGCTTACATATGTGCTCCGCTCCACTGTCACGCGTCACATCCTGATACAGCTCACTTGACCTAGTTAACATGGATCACAGGCATGTTCTACTCTTGGTGGGATATCATTTAAAATATTCTCAGCAGTTTCCCGAGTCCAACACCCTGTTATTAATTATAGCTCCGTGTTGTCCGATAGCTCTTCATTCTCCTGGGCTCTCGGTTCTGTGGACTCCGCCACATGCACCACAGCCTGGCTGACAGCAGACGTGGTGCCTCGTTTCCACCACGGTTCTTTGCTCTGCCTCCACGAGTTCCACTTTTTCCGATTGCTTATACCGGGATGCTTCTCATTCCCTTTTCCGTCTCTGTGTGACTTCACTCAGCACAATCGGTCCAGGTTCACCTCCACTGCCGCAGACCACAGAATGTCCTTGTTTGTGATACTGAATAGTGTCCCATGGTATATATGTGCCACGTTTCAGTACCCATTCATCCAGTTTTGGATAGTTTGACTCAGTATGTTGGCTGTTATTAATTGTACTGCCGTGGAAACAGAGCACAGATGCCTCTTTGTACAATGATGTCACTCCCTTTGTATTTATATACAGAAGTGGCATTGCTGGATCATATGATAGTTTTATTTTTAATTCTTTGAGGTTTCTCTATACTCTTTTCTATGATGACTATAGTAATTTGCAAGTGTGTACAGCAATTCTTTTTCTGCACATCCTTACCAATGCTTGTTATATTTGTTATGAAGATATCTGCTATCCAGTGTCTGTACATTAGGATTAATATAGACTATCTTTGCTACCCTATGTGATCTACAGAGTGCATGTAAATCCCTAGTAAAATTTTAATGTCATTTTATCACAGAAACAGAAAAAAAACAATCTCCAAATTCATATTCAAGTTTTAAAATGTGATCTTGGGAATCCAGAGATGGTTTGAGAACAAAGAAAGAACTAGAGACATTATATTGCTAACTTTCAAAAACTGCAAAGTTAGCATGATCCACTTAGCATGGTGAGGCTGGTAACATGTTAGCTGGGTAACCATGAGGTTCCAGAAGCCCCCATAGAACACTGTGCATTTTGGGATCTCAGTGGCCAGACAATCTACCCAAACAATGAACTCCAGTTTCAGTGAGGGACACTGTCAAGAAGGAATAAGGTCTGTAGCAACAGAGGAACATGTCTCTGGGTGACCACTGACTTCTACACTCATTTATATGTTATAGTGGCTGAAGAAAATCTGGCCATACACAGATACACACTTGGGATGGAGGACACAATTTCAGGAATCTTTTATATCGTTTCAGATATTTTTTGTTTTTCCAGTCTGGACTGGCCAGTGACAGTCACTCAGTTCTTTGATTCTTCAGTCTGGATTGACGTGTGATAGTTTCTTGAGGTCAGTTTTAATCTTTTTGTGGCCCCGTGTCATGATGTGGCATCACACGTTGGTCTTCTGGAAAACACTGATTCAGTCAGAGATGCAGTTCTTCTAAATATTGACCTACTTCATTTTGTCAACAAAAAGTCACCATTGATCTAGAGAGAAATGTCTTTAACTATTGGAAAGATGTCGAGGTCATGGAATACATTAGAATGTTACCCATACTACGAATTTGACTTGACACCTTCAATGTTTTTCCTAGTTTTTTTTTTAGTGTAGTTTACAAAACTCTAGACTTGCTTGTCAGATTTTCATCTCTATTCATTATTATATTATTTGCTGATCTTTCCCCTCATCCACTGCCTTCCCTCTGCCTCCCCTCCTTTCTCCAGAGAATCCATATTCCCCCTTCATTAATGTCACATATATTCCATTTCCCTCCCCACCATCTTCTTCTCATTATATCTTACACACATACAACACACACACACACACACACACACACACACACACACACGCACACGCAATATTAAATCAAGATTCTATACATAAGTTATATATTTTTCTGAGTTTGGCTTAATTTACTTAAACTAAATTTCATCATTTCCCATAAATTTCAGAATTTAATTTTTCTTTACAGCTGAATAAAATTCCACTGTATATATGTACCTCATTTCTGTATCCATTCATTAAAGTTCCATTTCCTGGCTTTTGTGCAAATGGAGCAATAATCCTAGATGTGCAAGTGTTTCTGGGTGTGTTGTCTTAGAGTTCTTTGGGTATGGATCAGGTTGGCATTTCTAGTTTTCATTGTAGAGGAACGTCCACACTGATGCCCAGAGAGGCTGCCATGGTCCGATTCCCGATGCCGTGAAGCACAGCAGCTGCCCTTCCCATGCCCACATTTGTTCTCTTGTTTTCTTGATGCTGGGTTGAGACAGACTCCCGAGTGAGTTTTTATTAGAATTTCCATGTTGGCTAGGGTATAAAACACTCACTGAAGTGTTTATTGATTATTTGTGTGTCTTCATTTGAGGACTGTGTGTTCCGTTCACTAGCGTGTTAATTGTTTGGATGGTATCTCAGCTGGTATGTAGTTGGCACAGAATTGGTTCTAATTCTCTAGTCTTTCCCTTCATTCTGGTGATTGTTGACTTTGGTGTGCAGAAGGTTTCAAATCTGTGTAGGCCTGGTTGTCAGTTCCTGTGTTCTTGGAGTTCTTCCTTTGACTCTATGGGGAAAATCTCACACTCCTCCAGAACAGTTCTTCTCATGCTCCAGAATTCAGCTGCTTCCCCACCATTGCCAACAAGTAAAAAGGTTACTATGTTTCTGTTTCCTTGTTTTTTTGCTTGCTTATTTATTTACTTGTGGGTATGCGGGGGTGTGTGTGTGTGTGTGTGTGTGTGTG
>PVIU01027663.1:0-20128 GCA_004026605.1 Ondatra zibethicus | reverse complement strand
TAGTTATTGTGTCCCCCTTCATCTTTTTGCTGAAGAGACTGCCCTACTGCGGTCACCATGTCATGGCTCACACATACTGTGAACATATGGGTGTTGCTAGGCTTGCCTGTGCCAACATCACTGTCAACATTGTCTACGGGCTGACTGTGGCTCTGCTGGCCATGGGCCTGGACTCAGTTCTCATTGCCGTCTCCTATGGCTTCATCCTCCGGGCTGTCTTTCGTCTTCCATCCCGTGATGCTCAACACAAGGCTCTGAGTACCTGTGGCTCTCACTTTGGTGTCATTATGGTTTTCTATATACCTGCCTTCTTCTCCTTCCTCACCCACCGCTTTGGTCACAACCGAGTTCCCAAGCATGTGCACATCTTCCTGGCTAACCTCTATGTGCTGGTGCCTCCTGTGCTCAACCCCATTATCTACGGAGCAAGAACCAAGGAGATTCGGAGTCGGTTTGTAAGACTGCTTCGCTTGGGAAAGGACTTGGTATGAAGTATGAGCAGAGGTTGGAAACAAAAATAAAATATTTGGGGTATTATATCATCAGCTCTCTGGAAGGAAGAGGATTGAGCAGATGAAGTGGAGACTTAATGCTTTTATTAAACAGATCATTTTTTCCCCACTGGGGTTTTGAAGGAATTCTGAATTGTCCAGAAGAATGATATTTTCACTCTTCTCTCAAAAGTAATGTCCTGGCTAGCTTTATGTCAACTTGACACAAGTTATACTTATATGAAAAGAAGGAACCTCGATTAAGGAAATGCCTCCATAAAACCCAGCTTTTCTTAATCTGTGACTGATGGGGGAGGGACCAGACCATCGTGGGTGGTGCCACTCTTGGGCTGATGGTCCTGGGTTAGCAAGCTAAGGAGATCAAGCCAGTATATGCACCTCTTCCCTTCATGGTCTCTCCATCAGTTCCTGCCCTGCCTGAGTTCCTGCCCTCGCTGCTGTTGATAATGGACTATTATATGGAACTGTGAGTGAAATAAACCCCTGAGTGAAATAAACTCCCTGAGTGGCTTTGGTCTTGGTGTTTCATCGCAGAAATAGTAACCCTAGCTAAGAAAAGTGGCTACTGCTTACTAAAGAAGGCAGCTACCAGCCTTATGAAAAGACTGGGTTTTGTGAAAGGGACATTCTCCTATGAGTTCAAGTAGAAAATAAAAACGAGGTTAGAATGAATTTAAATCTGAGTTCTGCCACTTCACCCCTTCAGAGAGCAATTACAGTCCAAAGTGTACAATCAGAGTGCCTGAACTTAAACTTTTCTACTTGCTAATTGTTTAGCTGTGGACATGATGCTCAGTGACTATGTATCTTAGTTTGACCAGTTATTAAATGGAGGTATTAGCATCTAACTCATATTAGGGTATGAAATGTATATGTCAAAAAGTGTAGGAAAATTTTTAGGGTATTGCTTGTAAAGGTTCAATAAGCAGATAAAATTAAAAAGATTTACTGTTTCTCTAAACATTAGTAGGAACTTCTTTACCTCTTTTTTAACATTATTGTATTCCATAGAGTTATTGTGGTAACTACATTATAGAACAAATATATAATATGTAAATGGTGTTTACGGTGTAATTGAAGATATCCTCCCATTGTTCCTCCAGTCTTCTGGCTTGATATCTAGTTCATCTCAGTCCTAAAGTTGCCCCTTATTAACATTCCAGGGAGCTGAGTCAGACTCGATCAGTTCTAAAACTGACAGGTTCACCTACACTGTTCAAACAAGATGACAGCTAATATTTGCATTTCAAAATAAAATGATGTAATTCAGGAAAACACCTAAGGTTACACAATGACGTAGACAGTATCCTGTTTATTATCTAGTCTTTTGTGATAAAAAAAATAATATAAGCTCTGGAACCTGGTGACTGGAAGCTTAAATCTCAGCTGCTTGATCTTCTTGCTACATGATTCAGGACATCCCATTTAACAAGCCCCACCTCAGTAAATGCTTGTTGTGGTATCTGAAGCAAAGCAAGCAGTGGATTCAGACTGGTAGTAGTTGGTGGTATTCAGTTAATACTGCTTAAGTTAGTGAAGATCTACATGTTTCCAGTCTCCCATCCCTAAACAGAAGTCATCTCCAATTGGCATCTACTTTCAAAGGAAAAATTAGTTTTCTTCAATGGAAGGTTACTGGCTACATAAACCACACTTAAGAGTAGGCCACATGCTCAGCAGTGCATGGCAACATAGAGAAAACTCAATGGTGGTTTTGTAAATGATTTCGTATCATAATGTTTGTGCATTTTTTTAAACTGCCTAGTCTTTTGCTTGAGTATTATGTTTCTGATTTTGTGTTTTATGGGTTATGGTCTTGGATGTCTGTGTGTGTTATGTTTTTCCATTTTTTAAAATTCTGGTTTGTTTATTCTGCTTGTTTATTTTCTAAAGAAAGAGAGGAAGAAGGTGTGGGGCTGGAGGTGGGGAGGACTTAGGAGGGTGAACTGTGATCAAAATTTACTGCATGAATTTTCAATAAATATTTTGAAGATCTTTTTTAAAAAGATCAGTGTATTTCACAGATTTGTATGATATTCCAAAATAATATAATGGCTATTTCTTTGATGCTTGGTTAGTATTCAAAATTGCATCACAGCAGGAGACATTCCACATTTCTGCTTCCCCGAGCCTTTTCACCAGTCCACTGTGTCTCTTTTCTGTTCTGCCCTTTTTTCTTACTATCTCTTCTCCACATTTGGATCTTCTCCTTCGAGCTTCCTGTACCAAGACATGAAGCCCTGGAGTTTAATCTGTGCTTGATATAGAATCAATAATATGCTAATACCATGGCAGAATTCTTACAATGTGCTGTGTGCATAATAATCTTTGCTAACTCAATAAATAAATGGTATGTTCAATATGTTACTGTGATGAGCAATTTAAAAGCATGCCTAGCACATAGACTGGTACTGAGAAACGACTGAGTAACTCAACTCTTGTTTCTATTCCACTGAGCCTGCTTATCCACAGACTCAAGACAGAGTTAAAGAACTATTTTTAGCTAGCAAGGCAATTGAGGGATAGTTCTCACAATGTTCACAAGTGAAACTCGAAGACAAGTGTCAGCTCTGACCATACAGAGTACCATGCTAAGCTGTAAATATAAGTCCACACACCAGGAGCCACCAGGAGCCACCAGGAGCCACCAGGAGCCAGGGCTTCATGTCTTGGTACAGGAAGCTCGAAGGAGAAGATCCAAATGTGGAGAAGAGATAGTAAGAGAAAAGGGCAGAGCAGAAGAGACACAGAGCACTGGTGAAAAGGCTCGGGGAAGCAGAAATGTGGAATGTCTAGGATGCCTCAAAAGCAAGGCGTAGATCAGAGATTCCAGCATAAACGCCCTTGATGGCAGAACGAACCTGAGCTACAGCAGTGATGGAGTGATCCTAGTCAGTCGTGACGGAAGTCAGAGTTAAACAGGGAGTGGAATTGCTTCCCAGAGACCATAACCCACTGTTCACAACAAACTTCCTCAAAACTATGTTCCTATGGGTGGAGAAATCCAAATATTGAGGCTAGACAAAGTTCTCCATTCCCAGAGCACAAGCAACTGCTCCAGCCTGCTGAGTAAGCCAGGCCATGCTAGAGTCTTAGACACCTTGAGAAGTCCCTACTCTTACATAAGAATCAACGAAGTTGGTTTGCCATGAACCTGAACTGGGACCCTTCATTACTGAATGTGCTTGTTTCTTTTTCTTTTAAGTCTTGTTATTTTACTTTGCACAGATGGGGCCCTTCTAGAATCAGTTCTCAGTGATTCAGCCCTCTTGAGAAACCAAAATTCTTCTGCAATTTGTATCAGTGTCATAGTCCATCTATTTTTAACTTTCTTTTTATTAACTCTTTGTGTCTTTCACACATGCATCTCCGTCCCATGTCCCGATCCCTTCATAACCATGGTCTGCCCTTGCAACCTCTCCCACCCCAAATAAAATAAGACAAAACTTAAGAGAAAAAAGAAAAAGAGAGAGAAAACAAAGGAAAAATCGATCTCATCATGGAAGCTGTAGTGTGACACAGTGAGTCACACAGCAAATCCTTTTATCCATATATACTTACAGCAAATCCTTTTATCCATATATCCTTACTTGCAAGTTTTCATTACAAAGAGTCATCAGTCTTGTTCTAGTTTTTGCTACACTGTCGATGCTGGGTCCTCATTTAAACTCCTCTTGGTTATTCTGCTATTGCCGTGTATTGTGGGGATCCTGCATCTTTGGGTCCTCAGGACCAGTCCCTTCATGTGCTCCAGTAGATCACAGATGGAGTAGATGTGGTTCTGTGGTTCGGAGTCTGGATAGTTGCAGGTTTGGTCAGCCCGCCAGGTCTTCCTTTTCCTCACCACCAGGGTGAGCTCCCCTACATTGCCCTGGTTAACTCACCCCTTGCAGTGATGAACCAAGGGTAGGGCCAGTTCTTCTGCTTTCCTGTCCTCAAGGTCGGTTCTCCCACATCTACACCCTCAGACCAGCTCTACTGTGCTGCCAAGGTGTGGCCTAGGGGCCACTCTCTGCAGTGCTGCAGCTGATAAGGGGCAGGGACAGCTCTCCCATTGATGGGGTGATCTCTCCCCGACCCATGCTGCCACATGAAAGCCGAGTAATAGGGACAACTCTCCTATGCTCGCTCACCCACACCTTCCCAAGGGTTCTGGCTCATCATAGTCCATCTTTAAGCCTGCAACCCCAAGTCTATATTTCTCTCATACACCCTCACCCCCTAGACAAACACCCACATAGACACATAGACACCTGCACACATACACAGTTTAGTATGTATATGCAAAATTTGAAAAAAAAAAACCAGTCCTTCTCTTAGGTAGAAGGTTAGATATCAGAAGCCTTGGAAATAGACCTTTTATTATCAGTACTTGCTAAACGAAGAAGTAAAACCGTCTGGCTCTGATTATTCATCAAAGCAAAGAGATTCATATCTTTGACCCTGGGTGGAGTCTCAATTGTAAACTACACAGAAGATCCTTAGATAATGTCTGCCCATTGGATTTCTGAACAAAGAACAAAGATATGCCATTGTCACCAACCTTAAGAGTTAATCCCAGTGGACCCATCACCTGGACAGAGAAACTGTCTGCTCCGGGGACTATGAAACAAAGACCATACACAAAATTCTTAACTTTATGCTGCTCCATATGCTCTTATGCTCTTTCCGCTCTCGGCATTGAGAGCACCCCCATTTTTAATAAGCTGCACCTATTTTCTATGATACACTCTGTATGTCTTCTCTAAATTCTTTTCATAGAGATTGTGATGATCACAAAGCAGAGCAAGACCTCAGTACCATTTTCCACTCACCCCAAGGAAACAACCTTATGGCCCACCTCCTCCTCCCACTCTAGAGACATGGTATCCTATTCAGGTTTTATGTAAGCAATCATTATTAAAAATTCTATTTATTCTTGTTAGAAAGATAGCCATCTTGTCATTGTGATTTGGGTTGTTTTCTGGGCTGTTGCTCTCTAAATAAGATTCTAAACTTCTGAAAATACAGAAAGGTGCAGTCTGTTCCTCTGTGTCCATTTAGGAGGCCTGATGATCCTTGCCATGAAGCAGCATAAAGTTAAAAACTAAGATTTGGGCGCCTACATCTCTGTGAATCACAAACTGTTACTTTGGGGACATGGTAGACCTTTTCTGTGCCTGGCCATTGCCTTTATAACTCTGTATAATTTGTCTTTTTCTAGAAAAGGATGAGTATGGACACTATGCTGAGAATAAAGATGAGTTGGGCAGAGGAAAGGATGATGCCAAGAATGCTGTTTAAAATGTTAGCGTAATAACAATGTGAAGATTGTCAACATCCATACGGTCACATGTCAAACCTAAACAGAGGAGGCCATTAAAGTGGACAGACCTCTGCGCACACAGGTCTATGATAAAGTAATAACAAAGGCCTCTAAAAGGTTCGTAGGCACATATGCTTGTAACCAAAAATTTTCACCAAGAACTTTCCAAGTGTAGCTTTCTATGAGTCACAAAGAGCACTGTCCCCTACAGAACACTTACCTAGTAGTCTCCACTGATGGCAGAACATCGTTCTTGAGATGGTTCCTATAACCAGCGTTCTCTTCATCTCAAAATAACTGTAATTTTTCTTGTTCTGCCTTTAGAGATACTTGGTTTTATTTGTGTTGATACAGCCAATATTTACAAAGGCAACTACATCACCCATTGCAGTATTCTGCTATTATCTATTAAACTAGTTTCTTTTGAAGAACCACCCTGTTATTTAATTTCACAGAAGTCAATTTGGACAGCACAGCAGCAATGAGACTGATATTTTTTTAAAATTGGTCAGATTTAAAGTCTATTTTTGAAGCACTCTCAGAATCATTAGCAGATTAATGAGCACAGGAAAGAGGAAAGGTAGGAAGGAGGTTTTGGTGGAGCATAAAACAGGGAGAAAGAAGGTAGGAAGGAGATTGTGGTGGGGACACCAAGGGCACCTGTAATACTATAAGATATTTGGTTAGAAATGATGGATTTGCTATTTTCCTTTTTGGGTTCTTCTTTCTTTATTGCCTCCTCTTTTTCTTCCTCCTCCACCCTTTCTCTTCCTTCCTTCATTCTTTTCTGAAAAATGGGGGGGGGGAACCTGGAAAAGAGACGGGTTTTCAGAAGCTAACTAATGGCTTCATTATTTGTAACACATCGCTGTGAAAGCTCTCACAGTTTGGCTATCTTACTTTGAGATCCAGAAAAGAATATAGACTACCTTTATTTATCTGTCACATGACAACATGGGTAGGGGAGAGATGCCCTCCAACTCCCATCAATGCCTGAGGCAGGTGGAAGGGCTGGCCTTGAAGTCATAAGAGCAGGAGAGCTGACTTTGTCTCCCACCAGTTGCAACACTTGGAAGAACAGGCCCTGCACCTTCCCTGGCAGCAAAATAGAGTCATTACTGTTGGTGGTGTGGGTGAGCCAGCTCCAAAGTTTGAGCATGAGAGAGCTGTCTTCATTACTCATCTTTCATGTGGCAGCATGTGCTGTGGGAGCACATTCTGCTCCTTCAGCCAATAACCTTTAAGATACCAGCCCACATGGGCATGGTCTCTCATACTGTAGAGCAATAACCATGCGCCCCCTCTCTTGCTCCCCGTTCCGGCTGCTAGACTCTGTTCCTGTTCATGCAAAGGACTGTTGTCTAGGACAGTGATCTATAAGTTTTCCCCTTAAATAAATAACCCTTTTATCACTCATAATTCTGAACTGGTGTGGGATTGTTTTGTGACTTACGTCATCATCTGGCTCCCGAATGTTTGGTTTTAGAACCCCCCTGGCACGACTGCCCACTGCCAGCTCAGAGTGTGCCCGGCTAGGCAAGAGCCCTCCCTCAGCTGGCCACAGCCTCTGCGTGGAGCCAGCAGCTCATTTGGATAAAGAATTCTCATGAAGTGGCAGCTTTTCTTGCTGCAGATCAGCTGCGGTTTTTTACATTGTCTCATTCCTACCTCAGAGTGGCTTCTAGTCCCACTGTCTGTGTCCCACCACACGCACACTACATGGAAATTCAGATGGGATACAGGCTTTCCTGGATACCTACTGTTATCTTGTTATCCCTGTGCTCCTGTGGCTGCTGACGGATTAGGGCCCACCGTGGTACACAGTTTGTGATTTATATTAATAACTATTTTTTGATCTAAGCATATCTTTCAGTATTTCACACTAAAATCAGATTCATACCAGTCACGTGACTCCAAGTGTGTCGCTGGGCCCATCTGGGTTAGTTTTGTGGGTAGCCTGTGACACCTACTGGCAGGTAACGGTTATTGCACCTAATCCAGCTAATTAAACCACAGGTAAGATTTAATATCCTAAATACACATCATAAATTGCTAATTTAAAAGGGCAATATCTCAGACAACCTAACTGTCCAAGGTTTCAGTAGCCTCTTTACTTACACCATGTGCGAGGTTTTACAAGACTTTTATGATGTCCCTTCTACATCACTATTTTTGATTCTGGGGATTAGTCTTGTCCTCAATATTTTTTTCTTAAAAGTATGGTTTGACAATATGGCTAAGAATGAGGCATTTTTAGGAATGGTACAGTCTTACTGATACCATACCTCTCAAGAAAGAGTTTGGAAATCTGAAGGATACTATCATTTTAACTAACAAAACTCAGTCAACTGAGGTACTTTTGGAAATGGTACAGACTGGTCCCAAACTTTTCAAAAAAGAAGTTGGAAAGCTGAAGGAGTCTACAAACAATTTAACTAGCAAAACTCAGTCAACTGAGGTACTTTTAGAAATGGTAGAGACTGGTACCAAGCTTCTCGAAAAAGAGGTAATTTATTTAAAGGAAGATTGGAGAAGGAAACAGCCAATTTGGCACATAAAACCCAATCAATGACAGTGGGTGCTGAAACATTATTTGAGAGAATTCGCACTGTTGAATGTCTTAATCAGACTCTGTCAAAGGGATATGACAGATTGACTGATAGAATGTCTCTCCAGGAAGGTAATATGTGTGCTATAAAGATTATGTCCAAGGATGAGACATTATCTCTACTGGAAAGACTTCATACCTTGGAATTCTCAATAGGGGCATTAGAGCAGGACACTGGACAGGAGATCCAGACATTACAAAAGGCAGCGGTAAACAGATTTGGAAAGATTGAGGAAATTATCGAATTTGATGACCAGGAACAAAAGGTAAAGAGGCAAAATTTAACCTTATCAGTATGTAATAATTTATGTGATAGCTTCCCCAGAGTTCTGCCTACCTTTCCAGTAATAACATCAGAAAAAGTATCTAGCCCCAAGTACCGGCTGTTGGGATAACACCTGATTTAATAATTCATTTAAACAAAACCTTAGATGGTGATAAAGATTTGAATATTCCCAGAGAATTAACAGCTGAAGCAGAAAAGGAATTGACAATTGTTGAGGAGAAATTACAGGAGGCACATGTGGATAGGGTGAATCTAAATTTTAATTGTATTCTAGTTATATTGCCTTCCAGAATTTCTCCTACAGGAATTTTAATGCAGAGGGACAATATTATCTTAGAATGGATTTTTTTTTACCACATAAACCAAGTAAAAAATTAAAAACTTATGTGGAAAATGTCTCTGAATTAATTATAAAAGGTAAACTGAGACTTTGTTAATTAGCAAGTATAGACCCAGCAGAGATTATACTGTCTTTTATTGCTGAAGAAATAAAAAAGTTATGGGAAGACAATGAGTTATGGCAAAGAGCTTGTGCTAATTTTGGGGAAGAAATTAATAGCAATTATCCCAAAAGTAACAGACATAACCTTAAAAAGAGAACTTCTTCAATTCTTCCCCGAATTTTACATGATGCACCAAATAACTGGAAACCGTGAATTTTATACTGATGCAAATAAATCATTGAAGGCAAGTTACAAATCAGAAGAATTAAGTAAGCTAGAACAAAGCCCTTATACGTCTGTCCAGAAGGCAAAATTATATGCTATTCTTATGGTACTAATGGATCTTAAAGAACCTCTCAATATAGTTACTGATTCACAATATGCAGAAAGAGTTATCTTGCATATTGAAACTGCTGAATTTATACCAGATGACACAGAATTGACTTCATTATTCATCCAGGTGCAAGACATAATAAGGAATAGGCTTTGTCCTATATACATAACATACATCTGATCCCATACAGGTCTTCCAGGTCCTTTAGCACAAGGTAATGCAGAAATTGATCAATTATTGATTGGAAGTGTGTTGCAGGCCTCAGAATTTCATTAAAAAAATATCATGTCAATAGCAAAGGTTTAAAGAAAAAGTTTTCTATTACATGGCAACAAGCCAAGGAGATTATAAAGAGATGTCCTACTTGCTCTTTCTATAATCAAACACCATTGCCTGCAGGGAGTAACCCAAAGGGCACTCAGAGGAATGAGATCTGGCAGATGAATGTGTTCCATTTTATGGAATTTGGTAAATTTAAATATATACACCACACCATAGACACGTATTCAGATTTTCGATGGGCAATTGTCTTGAGCTCAGAAAAGGCTGGTTTAGTAATCATACATTTATTGGAAGTTATGGCCATCATGGGTATACCTGCACAAATAAAGACAGACAATGGCCCAGCATATGTATCTAAGAAAATGGAGTAGCTTTTTGCTTATTATAATATAAAGCACATTACAGGTATACCAAATAATCCTACAGGTCAGGCAGTTATACACAGGTCAAATTGTCTATAAAGGATATGATGAACAAATGGAAAGGGATGGAAAATACCCTCAGAAATAGATTGCATAATGCTTTATAACCTTCAATTTTCTTAATGCTAATGAGAAAGGCACAACACCAGCAGAGAGACATTGGATAATGAAAAAAATTTCTGAATTGAATCAACCAGTGTATTTCAAGGATGTGTTGACCTCACAATGAAAACCAGGAGATGTGCTATGTTGGGAAAGGGGTTTCACTTTTGTTTCCACAGGTGAAGAAAAATTATGGATACCACCAAAATTAATAAAGATTTGCTTTGAAAAGGAGAAACCTATTGAAACAGAGAAATGACAGCTCATCCACAATGGTGACAACCATACAGGTGGTAAGAAAAGCCATATAGAGTTGGGGCAGGGTTCTGCTCTTATCTTTGCAGGAATAGACATGTCATCAAAAATTTAAGAGACCCTGGATATTTGAATGCTGACAGAAGGAAAAATAACTATTCACTAAGGATTCTCTAGAAAAACAAAATATGGATTATGTATACAAGTACTGGTTACACTTACATTTACACACACACACACACGAACGCACAGACAGACAGACAGACAGACAGACAGACAGACAGACAGACAGACAGACAGATAGATAGATTTTGGAGTTGGATAATGGCTCTGTACTTCTCTAAATCCAAGCATGTTGTTAAAAGGAACATTCAGAGTTTCTGTCTCATATCAGGAGCCATCTGGTATGGGACAGATGGAAGACTTTTACTTTCTCCATGCCTATTTTGCCTATATTATATTCTTTATTGAATGTATGTTTATATGAATGATGTTTAAGTTTTCCATGATGAACAATAGATATTCCTACAGATCTTTTTCTGCAGTAATCTCTGAAGTTTCCAGGAAGAAGATGGGGCCCCACAGCAACAACTCCACCTACTTGAGATGACATCGTGATGCTAACAGCACTACTATAAGACTGCTTTTTTGGGTACCAGCTGCTGAAATGGTGCACCTTCTCGTGACATTCTGGCCAGAACTCTGAATAAAACTTTGAGAAAAAAAAACCCTATTGACTGCTTGGAAATTGTTTGCAGCTATACTAGACAATAATTTTGAAACTTAACCATCACTTTACTTTTGCAGGATCCCATTAAGAGAACATTGCCCCCATGACAGCGGGAAGCAATTCTAGATGACATTGCCCCCGTCCCAGAAAAATTTGTCCATAGAGTTGGGAACACTGTTTAGGGGTTGTTGATTGTTCCTTGTACTAGATAGAGGGTTGGGGTGAAAACGATAGTAATAGTAGTTGCAGGGTTGGTCAGTCTGCCAGCTGTCCCTTGTCCTCACCATCACAGTGAACTCTCCAGCATTGCCCCAGCTAGTTCACCCCTGCAGTGGTGAGCAATGGGCAGGGCCAGTTCTTCTGCTTTCCTGTCCCCAGGGTCAGTTCTCCCACATCTACACCTTCAGGTCAGCTCTAAATGTTGTCCAGGCATGGCATAGGGGTCCCTCTCCCCAGTGCTGCTGCTAATCAGGGGCAGTGACAGCTCTCCCACTCTTATGACTTTGTGGTCAATTCTCCCACCTGCTTTAGGCATTTATGGGCAGTGGGGGCAACTAGAACCAGACTTATAAGTTGGCCCAGCCCAACATCCGCACCACCTGTGATCTTCTGGAACATGTGAAGGAACCAGTCCTGCAGACTACAGGATAGCCTATCCAAAGCTACAGGATCTCCATGATACAAGGCAACAACAGGATAGCCAAGAGGGGTTCCAGTGAGGGTCCAGTATTGATAATGTAGCAGAAATCAGAGGACTTGAGTAAGACCAATAAGTTTTTGAAATAAACATCTGCAAGTAAAGATATATGGATAAAGGGGTGGGGGAATTAATCTAGCCTTTGAAATGTGAACTTGCAAGTTATCATGATGCTTAAAGCCATGTTACCAGATGCAAACACCATGGAAATGAAAGGCAAAAAATGACTTCAAAATTAAGGGACTAGGGAAATGTAGTCAGTTTATTTTAAGCCTAAAAGAGAAAAAAAATTAACTTAAAAATTTAAGGTTCCATGGTGCCAAAGTGCTAAGATGTGACTGCTGAATTCTCAGCCCTCAATGAGGCATCTACATCTCATGCTCCAAGATGAAGTCACATCACAGAAGGTCAGTAGGAGCCAGAGGACAGAGAGGAGCCCTATAAAATGCTGTCTTCTGTATATGACTTGTCTGTCACAGTTATGAACACCGCAGGTATGGCTGCCTACTTTAAACAAGTATGCAAAGAGATAAAATTAAATGGGCACATTACTGAGGATAGTTAAAAAAAAAAAAAGACCCACCCCCACCCACTGCAGCCCCATTAGCCACGCAGCAGGCAAGGCTCCTGAAGATAGACCACTCCACTACCACCCGCCATCAAAACCTGTAATCTACAAATCCCACTCTGCCTCACAAAACCACCCATCCCCCATGGCGTCAGCCCCTTCTCAACACAGATGGGATCTGTACCAATTGGACCAAGAAGTGAGTGACTAGTCTTGCAGCTGGGCAACCCAGTTTCTAGGTTCTAGGTCCCAAGACACACCCTGTGGCCACCCCTACCCTTCACAGTCCCCCTAGCCAGTCCACAGGCAGACAGCCCCACCACAACCCCCCAGCGAACCCTGTAATCTACAAGCTGCACTCCACCCCACAACCCAATCATCCACCTAGGTGTAGAGGTCCCCATAGGCACAGATACACCCTGCACTAATCTCATTAAGAGGGCCCCCTGGAGGCACAGGATCTTGGCTAGGGATCAACATAATAAAAATGGTCATCTGATGGATGACTATCCTAATTGTCATTATAGAACCTTTATCCAGTAGTTGATGGAGGCAGATGCAGAGATCCAGAGCTAAGCACTAGGCCAAGCAACTTGAGTCGAGTTGGAGAGGGAGGAGGAATTATATGAGAAAGGGGAGGGACAAGATCATGATTGGGAAACCCACAGAGACAGATGACCCAAGCTAGAGGGAGTTCATGGACTCTGGACTGATAGCTGAGGAATCTGCATGGGACCGAATTAGGCACTCTGAATGTGGGGGACAGTCGTGGGGCTTGGTGTGTTTGTGGGGCCCCTGGCAGTGGGACCAAGACTTATCCCTAGTGCCTGAACTGACTTTGGGGAGCCCATTCCCTATGGTGGGATACCTTGCTCAGGCTTGATGCCGGGGCAGGAGGCTTGGTTCTACCTCAATTTGATGTGCCAAACTTTGTTGACTCTCTATGGGAGACCTTACTTCTCTGAGGAATGGCTGGAGGGTAGGAAATAGGTAGGGGGAGGAGCGGGAGGATAGGAGCAAGGGAGACCTGTAGTTGCTACAAATGAAATTAAAATAAAATAAAGAAGCTGCAGAAAGATTGGGACTTCTAATCGCAGAGACAGAAGCAAAGGGAAATAACCCATAGAATCATGGGTAAGTACACTATTATATGAAAGACCTTAAAATGATTTCAAACACTTCTGGCTTTACTACTTTCAGGGGTGGCGAGGAGCTCAAAATTAAACATTAGTAAAGAAAAGAGTGAATTCCATCTGGAGAAATACCTGGACCCCTCTAGACCTTCAAATTTCCCTTCCGCAAGTCCACACCTCCATCTGGCTCCTCACCCCTAGAGCACTCAGCAGGAAGCCAGCAGTCCCTCTTTCCCTACCTCTTCTCAGTTTCAAGTTAAACTCACAAGAGCAAAGACAATGTTTCTTTCTAACTTCCTCCAAACCCTGCCTTCTACAATTGCTCTCACACCTTCAGACACCAACCAAGAGATCCTGAATCTATGGAAAGGAGCACACAGAGGCCAGTGCACATGTACTGGGGTCCTCAGGAGAGCCAGGAGAGAAATGAAAGTTGAGACTTTGAAACTGCAGAGCTCTCAGTCAACCGGGTGAGACCACATTGGCGTCTGAGATTCTACCACCAGAGGGACCCCTTGCCTTGGGTCAGCTCTGTCTTCCAGGAGCTTAGGACATTTTTCAGCGCTACAGAAACTTGTAGATCTGCATCTGCTTCCATCAGTTACTGGATGAAGGCTCTATTTGGCTTGGGGCTTCACCCCAGCTCCTGGCATAAGCTCCCTCCCCTGGGAGTTGCCTCAGTCCAAACTCCACCTCTGAAAAAGCTCACCAAATGGTGACCCCTCCCCAGGGAGGGTCAAGAAAGCCCGCCAAATGATAACTCCTCCCCAGAGAAGGTCAGGACCACTCCCACAGGCTATTTAAACTGCCCCCCCGAAAATGAACAGGTGGTCTCCAGGTTTTGCATGGTCTCCTCTTCTCTCTCTCTTCCCCTCTCCATGTTTTTGGGAGCACTCCATTAAACATGGGCATCTTTAATTTGGTCTGATTGGGATTATTTACATCCACGGAGAGGCTCATTTAAAAGAAAATATCTAACATTTGGAGGTTCCATGAGGTGGGGGGGCTGTTTTTCCCAGGGGCCCAGTGCCACATGTTGGAAAATGCCCTTCTTGTGCATGGTCTCTGCAAGGCTAAGATCAGCTTCATTTTGGTGAGTTCTCTTTTTTGAGTACATGCCTCTAAGGTCCAGGCACCCATATGCACTTATTTTTGTCTATTTTCAGGCTTTCACATACAAGTCACAATTGTGCCAGATGCCCAACTCAAGCAGCGAACCAGGCCTCGCTGAGGTGAGGCTGAGGGGACAGAGATGTCTGACACTCATTTCTCATGACACCCCACCCCATGTTTCTGACTCAAGAGCCCTGTCCCAGTGGACACACTGAGACACAGGCGAGTCCCAAGATTTGGCATAGACTTCTAAATGGGCTCCTGTGATTCAAAGCCAGATTCTCTAACACCCTTGGGCTACCTTTTACAAAAAACTCTTAAATTGGGGCTAACATCTAATGTAAAAACAAACAAGGCTCCAAAAGCCCATGATTTCTAGATGCATGTTCCCACTCTCCCCCCCCCTAAATCCCTTTCCTGCTTCTCTCACTGCTTGCTGTTTGTCTATATTCCTGGCATGTAATTGGGTCACGCTGGGATTCTCCCTACAATGGATCTGTTTCTCCTGCTCTCCCACTCTAAGCTGCATAGGTGTTCCATATGTTTCTGTTCTCCCTTACATCTGCTAATCTGGTTCTTAATGGGACCACCTGCATGCTTGCCTGGCTTCTGCAGCCTACATCGGGATTTTTAAGTTGGTCAGCTGACACAGGTTCCTAAAAGTGTGTTATGTGTCTGTCTGTTAGAATAATGTGGCCACAATATGCTTGTTTTATGTGAATGTGTTTCCACAGTATATTTGTTTTATGTGAGTGTGTTTTCACATTATGCTTGCTTTATGTCTCTGTGTGTTTGATTTCACAGTATATTTATTTCTCTGTGTATAAGTGTGTGAATTTTAAGAACTATAAAACTTATAACTCCAGACTACAATGGCTCTGAAAAACTATAAACATATAGGTAACTTCCATTTTGAACCCACCACCATCTTGGGTAAGAGTACCCATGTGTGCTAGTATTCTTTGACTTATTAAAATATTTCTTTTAATCGTCTTACACTTACTAGCATTGGTAAGCTGCAACTAATTGGGTAAAATACATCTAAATTTAGCTTATATGTCTAGTTTAAATATAGCAGGTAATGGTACCCAAACCCAAGTGCCTTTACAGATCTGAGAGCATAGCATTTAACAAAAGAGCTGCTAACACAGAGGCACACCAGCTCTTGCAGCATGGTGACAATCTTACAGGTGGTAAGGAACCCTCAAAAGGGTTGGGGCAGGATTCTGTTCTTGTCTTTGCAGAAAAATATCCATCTTCTAAAAGTTGAGAGACCTTGGACATCTACATGCCTAAAAAAGATAACTATCTAAAACAAATCACCAAGCAAAGGAAAATCTGACTTATGGTAATTTCATTACAATGTGTGTGTGTGTGTGTGTGTGTGTGTTATATTAGTATAATAAAAACAGTGACTCACTTGAAAATTAAAGTTGGCTTTGAAGTTGGACAATGGCTATCTGTCTCTAAATCCAGACATGTTGTTAAAAAAATTTCAGAGTTTTTCTCTCATATCAGGAGCCACCTGGTATGGGACAGAAGGAAGAAAGAAATTAGGAAAACTTTTACTTCTTTCCATACCTAATTTTGTCTCTATCATACCTTTCGTTATAAATAATGTTTAAATTTTCCACAATGAACAATAAATTTTCCTTCAGTAATTTTTGAAGTTTCCAGGAAGAAGATGGAGCCCCACAACAATTCCACCTGGTTAATATGATGTCATAATGCCAATAGTGCTATTTTAAGATGGTTTTTGGGTACCAGCTGCTCAAAATGATTCCAACTTGGTTAGCTGAAATGGTGCACCTTCTTACAATGTTCTGGCCCTAACTTCAAATAAGAACTTCAGAAAAACCCTACTGACTACTCAGGGACTATTTGCAATTATACAAGACAGTAATCTTGAAACTTAACTATCATTTTAGTTTTATAGGATCCCATAGAAAGAACATTGCTCCCATGACAGCTGGAATAATTCTATAAGATGACATCCTCTTTCCCAACAAAGTTTGTCCTCAGGGTTAGGGACATATATTAGGGGTAAATTATAAGTGGTATAAGGGTGAGGGTTGGGGTAGAAGTTATGTAGGCTAAGGGTTCTCTTTTTTAAAAGAAAAGGAATTGAATGGAATAATAGGTAAATTAGTGTGAGCTTACTCACACTAATAATAATAGTGAGTAATTGAATATTTGTGAGCTATTATTTATAGACAATTTACATTGGTAAAGATTCTTATATATTGATACAAACTCAAATTATATTTGTTATATTGAATATGCTCATATTTCTATTTATAATATTTGTATACCTATACAAAGTTATTTTGTGATATTGTTTGCATGTATGTTTCTAGCTCTAAGATGTTTTATATATTGATGTAATTTTGGATATATTTAGCATATTGTACTATACATTTTTACCGCTGATCAAGACACTTACACATTGTATACATTTTGAGGTAATTGTCCTTATTTACTGCACAGTTGTTTAAAGATTATCTAATATTCTAATATGAAGTCTTAGTCTTTAAGGTATATAGGTATTAAGAATTATAGGTCAGTAGTTATCCATGTTTGTCACACTTATAGTTAGACTAATCAGGTTCTTTAGATACATAGAGATTGTATTCTGCATAGATAGGTAATCTTCAACCACTTCAAAGAGCTGTAGAATATGCATTTAGCTAACTTAGGGCTCTGTAGACATGAGACACGATTGCTCCTGGCAGCACCAATGTATTCCTGAGAGAATGTTGGGCACTGAAGACACTCCACTTGGAGCTTGTTTTCTTCTTGGCAAAACTGGCCTTTGGGCAAAGAACTGCCCAGGCCTCGACCAGTGACAAAATGCACGGTATCCAGACTGGACAAGCAGGATACTGTTGTCTGAGGTTTTTGTCCTGCCCAGTCCCGCAGTTGTTAATTCCCAAAGAAATCACACAGAGGTCTACATTAGTTATAAACTGATTGGCCAGTTAGCTCAGGCTTCTTATTAACTCTTATAACTTATATTAGCCCATAATTCTTGTCTGTGTTAGCCACGTGGCTCGGTACCTTTTTCAGCGAGGCAGTCACATCTTGCTTGTTCTGTATCTGGGTCATGACTGCATTTTAATTAATATAATTTTAAACTGTTTTAATTAATATAGTTTCTGTGTGGTTATTTCAGGCCTGCTTAGCTGGGCAGTCAGGAAGAAAAAGCAGCTCTCTCCTTGCAACAGGATTAAAAAAAAAGACTACCAAACATTGCCAAGACAGGGTAAGACAGTTTTGAAATTTTTTCCTGCCTCTAAAAATGGTCTGTCAGGGGGCTGGAGAGATGGCTCAGAGGTTAAGAGCATTGCCTGCTCTTCCAAAGGTCCTGAGTTCAATTCCCAGCAACCACATGGTGGCTCACAACCATCTGTAATGGGATCTGGTGCCCTCTTCTGGCCTGCAGGCGTAAACACAGAATATTGTATAAATAATAAATAAATAAATATTTTTTTAAAAATGGTCTGTCAGTTACTCTAGGCCTTAGCCAAATTTGGTTGCTCCAGCATTGCAAATGAGACTTCGGGTGATTGCCCAGGTAGCCAGTTGTCTCTGTCACTTATTGCACATTTTGAAAGTTGCTTGGTTGTACTTCCTGTTTACTCAAGTAATATTATTTCCCCTTTCAGGTCTTTGATGGAGTAGAAGACTAGATCGTCATAGTTACTTCCCTCTCATGACTTAGCCAAGCCGTTTATAATACAAGATTTAGAATCCTCAGGATAGGTAACTACTAAAATATTTAGCATATGTTTCTTGCTTGATATTGTTTATGTTGGTTATAATCCTAATTTTTATGCTTGATATTTGTTCTTATTGTATATAGCTTTGTATTAGGCTTAAAACTCTTTATTTAGACAAAAAGGGGAGGAGCTGTGGGAACTTCTTCTGTCAATAGTTAAGATACCAGCCCACTTTGGGCGTGGCAAATATACTATATATACAGAGGTAAAAACATGCATGGCCCCTTGGCTGCTGGATTCGGTTCCTGTTAACCGCCATGCAGAAGACTGTTGATCTGTGAGTCTACCCCTAAATAAAGAAACCTTTATTATAGTCCATTTTGGGTTCATGTGGGACTACTTTATTATAATCACAGCTATCACCAATTTGATTACAGGGGAAGGCCAGTTCAGGCCCCCTCTACACTGTTGCTAGGAGTCTTAGCTGGGGTCATCCTTGTGGATTCCTGGGAATTTTTCTAGCACCAGGTTTCCCCCTAACCCCATAATGGCTCCCTCTAACAAGATATCTCTTTCCTCGCTCTCCATTTCTGTCCCTCCCTCAACTCGACCATCCAGTTTCCTTATGTTCCAGCTCCTGGACTTGAGTCGAAGAGAGGAAAGTGGGATTATATGAGTAAGGGGAGTCAAGATCATGATGGAGAAATTCACCAGAGACAGCTGACCCAAGTTAGCTGGAACTCATGGAGTCTGGACTGATCTGGACTGACAGCTGAGGATCCTGAATAGGAATGAACTAGGCCCTCTGAATGTGGTGGACAGTTGTGTGGCTTGGTCTGTGAGGCTCCTGATCCCTGGTTCATGAACTGGCTTCTTAGAGCTCATTCCCTATGGTGGGATGCCTCGTGCAGCCTTGACGCAGAGGGAGGCTTGGTCCTGCCTCAGCTTGATATGCCAGGTTTTGTTGATTCCCCATGAAAGGCTTTATGCTCTCTGTGGAGTGGGTGGAGGGGGGACTAGTGGGAGGAGAGGAAGAAGGGGGAATTCTAGTTGCTATGTAAAATGAGAAAAATAATTAACAAAAGGAATTTGCTATGTCACTTTTCAGGCTCATGTCACAGTCACCCTAAAATATCCCGACCCTCTGGAAAGCTGCCCCTGATGGAAGGAAAGCCCTCCCCATGGGCTCCGCTTGCACCTGAGCTCCTGGCTGGGTTTTGCTTTGGGTGGCAGGAAAGACAAGGTAAGGAAGAGAACTGCACCGTTCCTCTGGGGCTGGACTTGGGCACTTACAGGATGAGAACAGGGAGGAAGCTGCAGTTCAGGGCAGCTGCTCACAACCAAGATTCCCACCCAGCAGGGACAGGATGGGAGCCCCGTGCAGAACCCTGAAGAGACCCTTCCCACACTCACAGCAGTTAAACCAGCAAACTGCAGGGGCTCTCCAGCTGCCCAGGGGTGTCCTGCAGATTAGGTATTGTGTGGCTACACAGAGCAGGGCCTCTTCCCAGTCCTGATCTGATACATTGTATCCCTTCTAGGAATCCCTCCCCAGAATGTCTCAGCAGGTCCCCATTTGAGTTGGGGTTTCTATTACACACAGTTGCTAGTGCCTCAGC
>PVIU01027662.1:0-20134 GCA_004026605.1 Ondatra zibethicus | reverse complement strand
TTAGAAAAGCAGGAGAGGCTGAGAGAGGCAGTGGACAAGAGATAGAAATGGCTTGTTTTCTCTCCTGTATATGACATGAAAGCAGACGGGGGCCATTTAGGAGGAAGGGGATCAGCAAGGCTGGAGTAAGGGAGGGCAAAGGAGTTTCAAAGACAATCAAAGTCCAGTGATATATATTTATGGGCATATAATAATGAAATCTATTAATTCTGAAAAGGAGAGAAAAGAAATAGAGGTATAATATTGGGTGTCTGAGCAGCTTTGCTGGCCCTTGTCATCTCCTAGCTCATTTACAATGAACTTTTATTCTACACAGCATCTGCTTCCTTCACTTTAGAGAGGAAATGGTTTTATTAACAAGTTTGTTGAAGTATAATCTGCATAAATAAAATATGCCCACTTAAAACGCTTGTCAGTGAGTTTAATTTATGCATTCCCATGGTTGCTACCACAAACAAAATAAACATTTCCATCACACCAGAACATTCTCCCAAAGTCCTTTGTAGTTGACCCACCTTCCTCAAGCGGATAAACACTGCTTTCATTTCTCTTGTTGATTAGATTTGCTTTTTATAGAATTCCATAGAAATATGACCATAGAGTCTTGGGTCTAGGTGCTTTCACAGTCAGCATTAACTATGTGTTCCTGTTGTCTTCTAGTTTGCATAATTTCAGATGCAAAGCCTATTGTCACTCACTTCTTGTTTCTCTGTGTCCTGTGTCTCCTCCACCACCATGAAAAGCAATTGTGCTTCCTTTTGACCTATTCCACTGTGATCATCTGTGGATTTGTTCAGAGCAGCCTCCTTCCTCCTCTTGTTGCCAGTAGCACTGCTGCTTCTGACTGAGTTTGGGAAAGAGACTGCGTCCAGTCCCTGCAAAGCTGCTGCACACCCACATCTCCTGCCAGAGCTGCCTGATTTACGACTGGGACTTGCGGTGCTGGACACGGGCTCATGAGTCTCTGGGTAGTTACATCTGTTGACCCTACCAACTCACAAGGAATAGCAAAGTTTTACTGCTTAGTACACTTAGGGCAATTCCCCAGATTCCCTATCAAGTTGAGTCTTGTTAGATGTAGCACAAGTAGGTTTGTTCTTTTCTCTTTATGTAACGTGGTGTTGGCATGAAGAATTTCATCATCTTTCTCATGAACTAATGTATTTTGAAAATCATGAAACCTATAAATATTCCAGTTAAATTCTGATGACAGTATTAAAAAGAATTAGAGTAATGTTTTATAATATTTTATAGCTTATAAAATAATTTCACAGACATTTTCTCACTTAGTTTTATGATTATTTGTACCAAGTTTTTATAGACTTATCTAAATCAATAAAACAGTCACTGAAGAAAAAATTACAGTTAGCATTTAAATTTTTTCCTTTGGTGTGTGTGGAAATTTACATATTTGTGTGTACGATTACACGTGTGTATGCATGTGGAGGTCAGAGGTCAATTGTGGAGTCTTTCTCAGGTGCTTTGCATCTTTCTGGTCTCTCTCAGCTTGAAGCTCTCCTGCTCAGCTAGCCTGGGTCACGGGCATGCACTGCTGCGCCTGGTTTTTCACGTTGGCTTTGGAGCCTTGACCTTGGGTCCATGCTTCCTCACCAAGCAGTTCATCAGCTGGGCCATCTTCCCAGCCCCATTTTTAAAATATGAAAAACCAAACCAAACCAACAAACAAAACCAAAACAAAATAAAATATTGCTTAAGAGCCACAGTGTTGCCATTTAACATGCAAAAATCGCTGCTGGCCTCTTCTAAATGACTCAGCCTGAACTTTTTTCTAATGCCCCTGCTCTGTCGGGATGGGAAGTGGATTTGTTTTATTTTGAAGGGGCAAGTCAATGGGCCTCTGTGTACTTTTCCTTTCTGTAAAGAGTGTGTTTGGTTTTATTGCTTTACTTTGTGTTTTGTGACAGGCGTCCTCACTCGAGGACAGCTGGGCCTGGTCAAGCTCATCTTCCAGTACCTCCACTGCGATGAGGTGAATGAGGCAATAAACATCCTGAGCAGCTCCCTCAATCAAAATATCTCTTTCGTTGCTCTCATCTCTGTCCTTCCTCCACCTCAACTAACCCGCTCCCTCAAGTTCTCCTCCCCTCCCCTTCTCTCCTCCTCTTCCCCCTCCACCCTCCCTTCTCCTCTAACCCTCATGCTCCCAATTTTGTCAGGCATTCTTGTCTATCTCCCCTTTCCAGGTAGATCTATGTATGTTTTTCTTAGGGTTCACCTTGTTACTTAGCTTCTCTAGGATCATGAACTATAGGCTCATTATCCTTTGCTTTACAACTAGTATCCACTTACGAGTTAGTACATACCATTTTCATTTTTCTGGGTCTGGGTTACCTCACTCAGGATGGTATCTTCTAGTTCCATTCATTTGCATGCAAATTTAAAGATGTCATTGGTCTTTACCGCTGAGTAGTATTCCATTTACTGTGTAAATGTACCACATTTTCTTTATCCATTCTTCAGTTGAGGGGCATCTAGGTTGTTTCCAGGTTCTGACAATTACAAATAATGCTGCTATGAACATAGCTGAGCACATGTCTTTGTAGTATGATTGAGCATCTTTTGGATATATGCCCAAGAGTGGTATTGCTAAGTCCTGAGGTAAATTGATTCCCAATTTTCTGAGAAACCACCATACTGATTTACAGAGTGGTTGCACTCCCACCAGCAATGGAGAAATGTTCCCCTTACTCCACATCCTCTCCAGAATAAGCTATCATTGGTGCTTTTGAACTTAGTCATTCTGACTGGTGTAATATGGTATCTCAAAGTCATTTTGATTTACATTTCCCTGATGGCTAAGGATGTTGAACATTTCCTTAAGTGTCTTTTGGCCATTTGAGATTCTTATATTCAGAAAACTCTGTTTAGTTCTGCACCCCATTTCGTAATTGGATTATTTGGAACTTTGATGTCTAATTTCTTGAGTTCTTTGTGTATTTTGGAGATCAGTCCTCTGACATGGGGTTGGTGAAGATCTTTTCCCATTCTGTAGGCTGCCTTTTTGTCCTACTGACCGTGTCCTTTGCTTTACAGAAGCTTCTCAGTTTCAGGAGGTCCCATTTATTTATTATTTCTCTCAGTGCTACTAGTCTTATATCTAGGAAGTGGTTTCCTGTGCCCATGCATTGAAGGCTACTTCCCACGTTCTCTTTATTAGGTTCAGTGTGGTGGGATTTATATTGAGGTCTTTAATCCATCTGGATTGAGTTTTGTGCATGGGGATAGATATGGATCTATTTTCATTTTTCTACATGTTGATATCCAGTTATGCCAGCACCATTTGTTGAAGATGATTTCTTTTTTTCTATTGTATAATTTTAACTTCTTTGTCAAAAATCAGGTGTTCACAGGTATGTAAATTACTATCTGGGTCTTTGATTAGATTTCATTGGTCCTCCTGTCTGCTTTTATGCCAATACCAAGCTGTTTTCATTACTGTAGCTCCAAAATAGAGCTTGATGTCAGGAATGGTGATGATTCTGGAAGTTCCTTTATTGTATAGGATTGTTTTGGCTATCATGGGTTTTTTGTTTTCTCAAATAAGGCTGATTATTGTTCTTTAAAGGTCTGTAAAGAATTGTGTTGTGATTTTGATGGGGATTGCATTGAATCTGTAGACTGCTTTTGGTAAGATTGCCATTTTTATTATGTTGATCCTACCTGTCCTAGAACATGAGAGATCTTTTCATTTTCTTGCATCTTCTTCAGTTTCTTTCTTCAAAGACTTAAAGTTCTTGTTGAACACGTCTTTCACTTCTTTGGTTAGTGCTACCCCCAAGACATTTTATATTATTTGTGACTATTGCACGTAGAAGGAGGCCGCTTGTTTGTCCTGGCCGCCCAGAACTGAAATAATCACACGGAAACCATATTAATTAAATCACTGCTTGGCCCATTAGCTCTAAATTCTTATTGACTAACTCTTACATCTTAATTTAACCCATCTTCATTAATCTGTGTATTACCATGTGGCTGTGGCTCACCGGATAAAGTTCCCAGTGTTTGTCTCTGGCAGGGGCTACATGGTTTCTCTCTGACTCTGCCCTTCTTTCTACCAGCATTCTGTTCAGTTTTCCCCACTAGCTCTGTTCCCCTATAGCTCTGCTATAAGCCCAAAGTAGTTCCTTTATTAACCAATGATATTCACAGCATACAGAGGGTAATCCCACATCAATTGTGAAGGGTGCTATTTCTCTGATTTTTTTTCTCAGCTTCTTTATCATTTGCATATAGGAGGACTACTGTTTGTTTGTTTGGTTGGTTTTTTTTAGTTGATCTTGTATCAGCTCTAGGAGTTCCCTAGTAGAGTTTTTGAGGTTACTTATATATACTATATCCTCTGTAAATGTCAAAAGTTTGGCTTCTTCCTTTCCAATTTGAATCACCTTGATCTCCTCTTGTTGTCTTATTGCTCTAGCCTGAACTTCAAGAACTATGTTGAATAGATATGGAGAGAATGGACAGCCTTGTCTTGTTCCTGATTTTAGTGGAATGGCTTTGAGTTTTTCTCCATTTAATTTGTTGTTGGCTGTTCAGCTTGCTGTACATTGCTTTTATTATGTTTAGGAATGTTCCTTGTATCCCTGATATCCCCAAGACTTTTATGATGAAGGGGTGTTGGATTTTGTTGAATGATTTTCAGCATCTAATGAGATGATCATATGGTTTTTTTCTTTATTCATATGGTGGATTACATTGATAGATTTTTGTATGTTGAACCATCTCCGCATCTCTGGGATGGAGCCAACTTGATTATGGTGGATGATTTTTTTTATGTGTTCTTGGATTTTATTTGCCAGTATTTTATTGCATATTTTTGCATCTCTGTTCATGAGTGAGATTGGTCTGTAATTCTTTCTTATTTGAGTCTTTATATGGTTTCGGTATTAGGATGACTGTAACCTCATGAAAAGTGTTTGGCAATGTTTCTTCTGTTTCTATATATGGAATGCTTTGAACAGTATAGGCATCAGCTCTTCTTTGATGTTCTGGTAGAATTCTGCACTGAAACCATCCAGCCTTGGGCTTTTTTTGGTCGGGAGGCTTTTGATGACTGCTTCTATTTCCTTGCAGGTTATAGGTCTATTTAAATTGTTCACTTGGTATTGATTTAATTAATTTTGGTATGTGGTACCTATCCAGAAAATTGTCTATTTCTTTTACATTTTCCAATTTCGTGGAGAACAGGTTTTTGTAGTGTGACCTAATGATGCTCTGGATTTCCTCAGTGTCTGTTGTTATGTCCCCCTTTTCATTTCTTATTTTGTTAATTTGGATATTTTCTCTCTGTCTTTTGATTAGTTGGAATAAGGGTTTGTCTATCTCATTGATTTTCTCAAAGAATCAGCTCTTTGTTTTGTTGATTCTTTACATTGATTTCTTTGTTTCTATTTTATTGATTTCAGCCCTCAGTTTGATTATTTCCTGTCATCTACTTCTCCTGTGTGAGTCTGCTTCTTTTTGTTCTAGACCTTTCAGGTGTGTTGTTAAGTCACTAGTGTGAGATTTCTCCACTTTCTTTATGTAGGCACTTAGTGCTGTGAACTTTCTTCTTAGCACTGCTTTCATGGTGTCCCATAGGTTGGGGTACATTGTGCCTTCATTTTCATTGAATTCTAGGAAGTCTTTAATTTCTTTCTTTATTTCTTCCTTGACCCAGGGGTGGTTCAGTAGTTCACTGTTCAATTTCCATGAGTGTGTAGGCTTTCTGCAATTACCGCTGTTGTTAAATTCTAACTTTAAACCATGGTGATTGGATAAGATACAGGGGGCGACTCCAAATTTTTTGTATCTGTTGAGGTTTGTTACTGAGTATGTGGTCAGTTTTAGAGAAAGTTCCATGAGGTGCTGAGAAGGTATATTCTTTTATCTTTGGGTGGAATATTCTGTAGATGTCTGTTAAGTCCATTTGAGTCATGATATAAGTTAGTTCACTTATTTCTCCATTATGTTTCTGTCTCTTTGACCTGTCCATTAGGGAGAATGGGGTGTTGAAGTCTCCTACTATTAGTGGGGGTTTGATGTGTGATTTAAGCTTTAGTAATGTTCTTTTACATATGTGGGTGTTTTTGTATTTGGGGCATACATGTTCAGGATTGAGACTTCATCTTGATGTATTGTTTCTGTTGAATATAAAGTGTCCTTCTCCATCTCATCTGATTGATTTTAGTTTGAAGTCTATTTGGTTAGATATTAGGATAACTACACCCACTTGTTTCTTAGGTCCACTTGATTGGAAAATCTTTCCCAACCCTTTACTCTGAGGTAATGTCTGTCTGTGAGGTTGAGGTGTGTTTCTTGTATACACCAGCAGAAGGATGGATCCTGCTTTCGTATCCATTCTCTTAGCCTGTGTCTTTTTATAGATGAATTGAGTCCATTGATATTAAGATATATTAATGATCAGTGATTGTTAATTCCTGTTATTTTTCGGTGGTAGTGTCTGTGTGTTTTCCTTCTTTGGGGTTTGCTGGTGCGAGGTTATCTGTTACCTGTGGTTTTGTGGGTACAGTTAAATTCCTTGGTTGAAGTTTTCCTTCTAGTACTTTCTGTAGGACTGGATTTGTGGATAGGTATTGTCTCAATCTGGCTTTATAATGGAATATCTTGTTTTCTCCATCGATGGTGATTGAAAGCTTTGCTGGTATAGTAGTCTGGGCTCGCATCCATATTTTCTTAGTGTCTGCAGCACATCTGTCCAGGACCTTCTGGCTTTCATGGTTTACACTGAGAAGTCAGGTGTAATTTTGATAGGTCTGTCTTTATATGTTATTTGACCTTTTTCCTTTGCAGCTCTTAATATTCTTTCTTTATTCTGTATGTTTTGTGTTTTGATTATTATATGGTGAGGGGACTTTTTTCTTTCTTTCTTTCTTTCTTCTTCTTCTTCTTCTTCTTCTTCTTCTTCTTCTTCTTCTTCTTCTTGTTCTTGTTCTTCTTCTTCTTCTTCTCCCATCTATTTGGTGTTCTGTAAGCTTCTTGTACCTTCATAGGGATATCTTTCTTTAGGTTGGGAAAGTTTTCTTCTATGATTTTGTTTAATATATTTTCTGTGCCTTTGAGCTGCATTTCTTCTCCTTCTTCTATCCCTTCTTCTATTCTTAGGTTTGGTTTTTCATGGTGTCCCAGATTTCCAGGATGTTTCATGTTAAGAATTTGTTGGATTTAACAGTTTCTTTGACCAATGAATCTATTTCCTCTATAGTATCTTCAACACCTGAGATTCTCTCTTCCAACTCTTGTATTTTGTTGGTTATGCTTACCTCTGTAGTTCCTATCTGTTTACCATATCCAGAATTCCTTCAGTTTGTGTTTTCTTTATTGTCTCTATTTCAGTCTTCAAGTGAACTGTTTGAACTGTTTGCTTCACTTGTTTGATTGTTTTTTTCTTGGTTTTCTTGGGTTTCTTTGAGAGATTTATTTATGTATTCCAATTTTTTGTTTCATCCATTTTGTCCATTTCTTTAAGGGAATTTTTCATTTCTTCTTTAAAGGTCTCCATCATCCTCATAAAGTTACATTTAAAATTGATGTCTTCTGCTTCTTCTCAGTTAGGATAATCAAGTCTTCCTGTTGTAAGACCACTGAGTTCTGGTGTTACCATATTGCTCTTTAGGTTGTTGGATGAATTTTTGCATTGGTGCCTACCCATCTCTTCCTCCAATTGTCTTTGTCTCTTGGTCCAGTCCTTGCAGTGACTGTCTGTGTCTTTGGGCACTGTTCTTGGTCTTCTCTGTATTGTCATTGTCTATGTCTCAGAGAGCCACTGAGGTCTCTCTTGGCCCTCTCTCTTGGTCTGCTCTCTGGTTCCCTTTCTTGGTCCACTCTGTGCCATCACAGCTTGTGCTTCAGAGTTCCTCTCTTGGTCCTCTTTCTTGGTCCTCTCTCTTGGTCCTCTATGTGTAGTTGCAGATTGTATTTCAGCATTCTTCTGAGGTTGCAAGAGAGGGAATAGGAGGGTTTGGGATCAGAGTGGGACTTGTAGCTTGCAGAGTCCAATAGATGGGGTGGGGGTGTTGGAGCAGTCTACCTGCAGGAAACTCACCTGCTGGCTGGCTAGAGAAGCTGAGGCAGGTAGGGGAGGGGCCCGGGGTTTTGTCCCAGTATGGAGGGCCTAAAGAGTGGGGTGTCCTGCTGGGTAGGTGGTCACTCACCTCTTGGTCCTCTCTGTGTAGTAGCAGGCTATGTTTCAGCACTCCACTGAGGTTGCGGTGGGGGGGATAGGAAGGTTTGGGTGTGGAGTGGGACATGTAGCTTGCAGGGTCCAATTTCTGTCTATGGGTTTTTATTATTCATGCTAGAGTGGGGTGGGTGGGTTTTGGTCATTCAATGGGTTATGGATTTTGTCATTATTTAGGGATATTGGTTACAAGTTGTTATTGGTAATGGTCAGGGGAAAAGTTAAACAAAGGAAATTAGATTCAAGGATCTTGTTTTGAAAAGAAAAAAGAGGATACAGATATGATAGGATAAAAGGGTACATTATTCAATGTACTTTGAAAAGATAAAAGGGAGGATATACATATAATACTAATATAAAAGGTAGATTATTGAATCTACTTTTAGAAAGCAACTACTAGCTTTAAATATTTTACATTGGATTGGACTTTTGTATATTGTATGTAAATTTTGTGTAGCGATACAAATTTGAGATTAATTTTGTTAGAACATACTATACATATATTTCTACTCTTGTTCAAGGGTTTGTACCTATACAACTCAGTTAACAATGCAATACAAATTTCTAGTCCTTGAAAATTATTATTACCAACTATTTAGGATAATAAGAAAATGCAGGTTAGTAGTTAATCACCTATTATAACCAAATTTGTGGTGCTGGACCATTGTCTATATTCTGTCAATTATATTTTAAATAAACACTGACTGGCCAGTAGCCAGGCAGGAAGTATAGGCGGGACAACCAGACAGGAAGTAGAGGCAGGTCAATGAGAACAGGAGAATTCTGGGAAGGAGGAAGCCCATTCCTCCCCAGTCCTGTCCCAACCACAGAAGAAGGAAGATGTGATTGCCCCACTAAAAAAGGTACCGAGTCATGTGGCTAACATAGATAAGAATAATGGGTTAATATAAGTTATAAGAGTTAATAAGAAGCCTGAACTAATGGGCCAATCAGCTTATGATTAATGTAGACCTCTGTGTGATTTCTTTGGGACTTAATGATTGTGGGATCCGGGCAGGACAGAAAACTCAGACAACAAATTTGTAGTTACATTAGGTATGTATGTATGTATGTATGTATGTATGTATGTATTTATTTATTTATTTATTTATTTATTTATTTATTATGTATGCAATATTCTGTCTGTGTGTATGCCTGCAGGCCAGAAGAGGGCACCAGACCTCATTACAGATGATTGTGAGCCACCATGTGGTTGCTGGGAATTGAACTCAGGACCTTTGGAAGAGTAGGCAATGCTCTTAACCGCTGAGCCATCTCTCCAGCCCAATAATGCTTAGGTATGTTTTTGAGGTCAAATGAAGATATATTTTAGATAGACAAGTCATCCTCAAACACTTCAGCGATCTAAAGAATATGGCATTTAAGATGTTTTAATAACATAGGCTCTTTTTTATGACAATGAGACATGTTTGCTCCTGACAGCACCAATCTACTTCAGAGAAGATGATGGGCATCAAAGAAACTCCACATGAAATTTACTTTCTTTGTAGCAAATGTAAGCCACTGGGCATTAAAATGCCCTTGCCTTGACTGCTGAGAGTATACTGTCCTAATGGGACAAGCAAGAAAATGACCCTAAACACTGTCAAGACAAGAATGGACAGCCCTTCAGAATATCCATCTTCACAGGAAAGTCTGTCAGATATTCTAGGCCTGTAGGCTGAAGATGGATGCCCCACCATTGCAGGAAGTTTGAGTGATTATATAGGCAGTCAGCTGTTTCTGTCATTTCTCACATTTGTTGGAAGTTGTTTACTTGTGCTTCCTGCTTACTCAATTCATATTATTTCCTTCTTGGGTCTCTGAGGGAGTTGAAGACTAGATAGTCATAGTTTTCCTTTTTACCAGATGGAGAAAAGAAGTTATGCTATAAAGTAAATTAGGTACAAGACTTTGGATTCACCAAGATAGGATAGATATTGAGTATTTTCTATGAATTTATCAAATGCAAATGGAATAGACATTGTTGATGTATTTATTGCCTTATATTGTATATAATTATTCTATTTACTGAATATAGTTTTTTCTCATGAGTTATAACCTTCCTGTTTATTTGAGATTAAAAGGAGAAATATAATGCTATGTTATTTATGTTTTAATAAATAAAGTTTGCCTGAAGATCAGTGCAAAGCAGTCAGAATAGTCAGTAATATAGGTCAGGCAGTGGTAGCACACACCTTTAATCCCAGCAGCCATACTAGTAGAGGCCAGGTGATGGTGCACACCTTTAATCCCAACACTAGAGAGGAATCTAACACAAGAGACAAGTCTTGACTCAGAGGATTCTTGGAGGCAGGATCACCCATTTTGGGTCTGAGGTAGAGGTAAGAGACAGTGCTGGCTGCTTTGCTTTTCTGATCTCCAGGTTGAACCCCAATATCTGTCTCTGGGTTTTTATTATTTGTGCAACAAGTACCCATATAGTTGTTCACACCTATTTATAACTCCAGTTCCAAGGGATCTAATAATGTATGTGATACATACATGCACGCAGGCAAAATTCCATAAACATAAAGTAAAATAAACCTCAAAATATTACTTCTACACAGTTTTTGTTTTGCATGGTTTTATTCTCTATAAGTTAGGAACTTCTGTCATGAAGCAAGGAGGCAAACCCCTCAATTGTTGGACAGGAAACAGAGAACGTAATTCTCCACCACTTCAATACTATCCTGCCAGCAAAAGGTCTCTAGCAGTCATGGATAGTCCCCAGAAAGAGACACAATTATCTGTTAATAGTGAAAAAAAGCCCAAAACAGTGACTATACCCACTTACTAAATCATACTGATTCCTAATGGAGTCCAGATGAACTATAATTTTATGCTCAGATAAAATTAGTTCTGTTGGGGTTATTTATATAAGAAACATCCCTCATCTCTAAGGGAATGAGATCATTTATTCTAGAGTCAAATAAGTGTAACCATGGCAAAGGAACACAGATTTAGGCTACCCCAAATTCCATGTTCCAATATGGCAACAGTTTCATGAAGTTTTTATAGAAAAAGAACAAAAAGTCATAAATCTAGACACTAATTATACTGGAAACACCAAGTAGGCAGGTTTCAGGGAAGTGAGGAAACCTTCGCTAGAGGCGTCAGATGTCATCTAATAACATTCTAGCTTCGTGTTGGTGGAAGCTAGTGGTCACCCAAGTTAATACATCCCCAAAGATTTCATCTAACATTAGATGCAGGTATGCACGTGGTGGCTACTAAGGAGCCTAAGATAAATTGTAATGAGGCTCTCTGTAGGATAAACAGGCAGGCGAAAGAAACATCTTCAAACTGAAACCAGAGCCGAAGAAACACACTGTTGCCCTAAAACCAGAGCCATAAGGTTAGAAAGGGCCAGTGAAAGAAACATACTTTGGTCCTGAGACCAGAGCCAAAGAAACACTCTTCCCCTGACCAACTCAGCACAAAAACCAACCAATCCCTGAGTACACAGTCCAGCCAATCTCTTGAGTTTGTTGAAGCTCAGGGATTGAAGTCTGACGGATTTCCACCCTGAAAATCTTCACCCTGGAAAAACTGTGCCCCTAAGAAGCTCTGTATAAGTCCTGTGCCTGTTCAATTGGCGGCTGCCGTTTTCTATCCCAGCAGAGGTAGTCATCCTTCGGGATTCCTCCCTCCAAATAACTCTCCCCCACTCCTCTTGTTTGGTTTTGATTTTGTTTTTTTCAAGACAGGGTTTCTCTGAGGCTTTGGAGTCTGTCCTGGAACTAGCTCTTGTAGACCAGGCTGGTCTCGAACTCACAGAGATCCTCCTGCCTCTGCCTCCCGAGTGCTGGGATTAAAGGAGAACGCCACTGCCACCTTTGTTATTGGCTTTCCAATAACTCTCTTGAATGAGGTTTGGGTGGGAAGACCTTTTTGGAATGGAGCTGAGAAGTAACAACTGAGCAGAGCAGAGTGGATCGGGGCTGTAACACTTTCCCTGGGGAAAACCTTCGGAGCAGAGTTGTTACCCTACAGGGAACCTGAAGCAGAGCTGTATGTAGCAGCTTCTCTGGTTAGACTGGGCAAACTTTTCCTGGAGTAGAGCTGTAAGCTGCTATGCTTATAGTGACTTTGTGGTATTCCTTGGCTCGCGGCTGCCAGGATACTTTTCCATCCTAAATGAGATCTTTACACACTGGACCAGCAACATTCCAACCTCTCTACAATCACTGAAGTTCTAATTACTTAATCAGTCTTGCCGAAAGTTCAACATAAGGTGCAGCTTCCTTCTGGGACCTTTTCTTTACAGCACTCAGGGTCTGACACCTCACAGGGCAGCACTTTTAGTTCCTTGGGTGCGAGGAGATCGGAAAAACCTAAGAAGCGATGTCCATGGCCTCTAATACAATCACAATTCCTCTTACGGAATCAAGAATTTAATTTTTAAATTAAATTTTAATTCCTCTTACAGAACCTAAAATTCATCTCCCCCAAAGTAAGCCATAAAACCTAAAGAAGGCACTCTTGTCCCTTGCAGGTGCCTCCAGAAGGTTCTGGTCCCAGACATGGATGTGTGGAGGTTTATGTATGATGCTTAGGTTAAGAAGAATCTGAGGGGGCCTGGAGAGATGGCTCAGCGGTTAAGAGCACTGACTGCTTTTCTAGAGGATCCGGGTTCGATTCCCAGCATCCATATGGCAGCTCACAACTATCTATAACTCCAGAATCGAGCACCCTCACACGTTTATACATATAGGCTAAAACACCAATAAAATAAATTTTAAAAAAAAGAAAAACCAAAAAAGAAAAAAAGAAGAAGAAGAATCTGAGCAGACTGTACTGGGATCCCCCTCCTTGGTTAATAACCATTGGGTCATACCATTTTGTTAAATAAGATGCCCACTCTCCAGTCTTCATAAGCATAAAAACCATGAAATGGGGCTTTGAGATCTTCAGTCTAAAGGTTCCTGAATCACTTAGAGTTTTTTATGATTTTGTCTGATTTTCTTAATAGCCAGTCTCTTTACAAGAGTGTTAGGTATAAGCCTGACTATGGGTAAAGAAAGATTCACAACCTTCTACGTGCCAGCTTGCAACCTGGGCTCTGCACAACTTCCGGGTTTCCACTTAACCTGGGCTCTGCACAGCTTACAGTTTTCCACTCGTAAGCTCCATGTTATACTATTTAACCAAATTCCCTGCAAATCTTTTTGTTCTGGTTGACAGCTTCTTTGGTAATAATATGCCTGACTTGAGCTGGAAAGTTCCCGCAATAAATTTAATACTTAATCTACTTAAGCGTGTTCAGCAGAGAGATACGTCTGTGGGAGGTATTGAGCTACTACCGGGAACACTGGTGAATTCTGTATCAAATATATAAATCACAATAAATTCATTAATCTTTTCAAGAAAATAATGTGGGTGAGGACCCATTTAGATAGGAAGAGCTCTCTGTCCTGGGAAATTGGTTAGTTAAGACCAAACCCAAAGTATTAGAAAGAGGAGTTCCTCACTTTCTGAGGTGAATGGCTAATGGAAAACTCGTCTACACTTGCCTAGAACTCAGAAAAGCCTGGGTTTCAGTCCCTAGCACCTCAAGTGTCTTTGAAAATAAAGGAAAGGGGAAAAGAAGACAAAGGAAAGGGAAATAAAACAGAAGGAAGGTCGGAACCGGGGCAGCTGCAGGAGCAACAGGTGTAGGTCCAGACGGATGGACAGGTTGACATCAAAGGACAGCTGCGGAGTCGAGTCAACAGCAGGGGAGTGAGTTGAAGCACCAGGGTCAGTTGGGAATTCCCTGTCTGGGTTAGTCCTTCACACACACACACACACACACACACACACACACACACACACACACACACCAGGCATCAGATGACGGGTCAGGATGGAGCCATCGTCATCATGGTGCTAGATGTCTACCACTGGTGGGGGTACAAATGAGGGAGTCACACCTGTTCCTTTGTCTGGTGTGTCTGGTACGTTATTGGGCTTGGTTGTTCTGATATGATTTTGATGCAATCATGTGTCCTTACTGTCTCAACCTACCAATACATTCATTAGGTGGTTCCCTTTCTATTCCCAGGAATAGGTGATTGCTCAGTCAGTGCTGCATGGGTGGACCCAGACAGAAGGTGGTGTTTGCAGGCCCACCCTAGAGCACAAAGGTCCTTTTCCTTCAATTTGGAGTCAAAGCTGCTTGTAAAATGCAGTCTCTCAGAACAAAACACACTTGGAAAAAAAAATCACTGTTTTACACAAATATGTGTAACTTGAAGCAGGACTCTGCCTGCTCTCAGCAGGGAAAAGAGAGAAGTAAAAACCCTGACCCTGGGGTCCGGGATATGGATTCCATCCTGCTGCCTGGAGAAAAGGCCAGTAGGCATGGACCAAACAGGGAAACACATAAAAGGGCTTGCTGGCACACAGACATAGCTCCCACTGTGGCTGTCTGGAGAAAGTTTCTTTGAAGAAAAAAAGAATTTATTCTGGAGTCAAACTTTGAGATACTGGCCTAGGAACACAGACTCGGGTTATCCCAAGCACCATGTTCCAATGTATAGGTTTGTATAGGTTTTATACTTAGAGAATGAAAGGCAGTCATAAATCAAGACACTTTCAACACAGTGATGGAAACACCAGGCAAGCATGCTACAGCAAACCCAGGAAATCTCTGCTCTAGTTTTAAGATGCTGTCTGATGACATATTTAGCTTCTGGGATGATGGATATAGTCTACTAAGTTACTACACCCTATATGATAGTCCTAGGAATGTGAGGTCAGACCCATTTGAGTGATACATGGCAATAAAGATAGCCTTGGATAATTTGGGTCTAGGTCTGTAACATTCCAACTTTCCATAATCAGGAAGTGCTTATTAGTCAGCTAGTCAGTCCAGTCTTATAAAATCTATAACACAGATGTATCTTTTGTTTCTGGGAACTTCAGTTTAAGGGCTTAAGATGAAACTGGAGCAGTAGGAAGGTGCTAGTCCATGCTAGACCCTTACGGTAGGAAGGTGCTAGTCCATGCTAGACCCTTATGGTAGGAAGGTGCTAGTCTATGCTAGACCCTTACATTAGTGCGATATGGGTTGAATTTCTTCTTGAAATGCAAAGTCTAAGGTTCACATTTGAATCCTTTACATATTTTTCACTCCATAGCTTCTAATGATGAACATCAAAGGAAAACAGAGATTATTTTAGAAATGTATTGGTTTTGATATTGTCAGTTATGTTGATTAACAAACAATCTTGAGTAGGAAAGGCCATCCCATTGGGTAGAAGGCAAGTGTGGAAGAGCTGGAGAGATAAAGCATCCCTTGTGTAGAGAAGATTATACAGAACAGCACAGTTGGAGTCCTTAGCACTGGGAGGGGGGGGAGCAGTAGTTCAAGGACATCCTCAGCTACACAGCAAATTCAGAGCCATTCTGAGCTAGAGACCTGCCGAAAAAGAAATTAAGTATTAGTTATAATGTAAAGGTAACTAAATAAATTACAACCCATAGTAGGGATTTCAAAACTGAAAGAAACCTTTGAAATTATCTAGCATTTTTGCATTTTTTAAATAAATTCTACAGCTAATGACAATGAAATCTGACATAGATTTCTTGTTTGTTCCGTAAAAATGAAATGATTTCTTCAATATACCCAAAAGTAAACTGGGGCTGGAGTAAATAGAGAAACGCGCGACAAATGAATGTGAAGGGAGGTTTTGCCTTTGCTGCTTTTACAGCGAGATCCCATGCAACAGACCCAAGTTCCAACAGTTAACACTTCACTAGCTGGGACTCTGGCAACTCTCAACTGCCCTGTTCAGGACACAAAATAAATTAATTCTTCCACAGTATGGGAGAAAAAGCTGTATTAGCCACAGGCTTGTATCCAGAATTGTGGCTACAGGCCAACTTTGTAGGTCAACTGTTAACCAGATTTAGCCACTTGTCCCAACTGACCAAAAAATAAAATAAAATAACATAATAAAGCAGAAAGGAGAAGGAGGAAAGGAAGTTGTCCATCATAAACATCCATCATGGCCATACTGGGAAGGAATTAGGGGCCAGCATCCTCAGCCCTGACTTTGGGTTGACAAGAGCTTCCGGATAAAACAGGGATAAAGCAAATGGCAAGAAGCATACATTGGCAAGCAGTCTGGGTGGAACTGTGGTCTGTGGTCGAGTTGATCACTGTCTCATGATCAGCCATATGCAGCCTCGCTAGTAAACTGTCTGCTGCCATTTTGGTGTGGAGTGGGGCAGGGGGTGGTTTTGACTGTTGGAACAGAGTTTTATTGATCAGACCTGTAGGCAATGGAAACCAAGGTGACCACAAGAATGACTCAAAGGACACACCATAAAAGTAGGATGGGTTTGGGGCAGCCTCCTTCATGCTTATGCCAAAGGCTAGAGACTTGTAGGAGCCATTCTGGTGGTTTGGAAAAGGATGTGGTTAAAGCTGGTGGCTGACAATCTACTGATTATGATGTGCCTACACATCTTGAAAATATCGTTGTTATTGTTACATTGGTTTCCTCAGCTGTGGTGGTTTGAAAAAAAAAATGACCCTCATAGGGAGTGGCACTATTAGGAGGTGTGGCTTTGTTGGAATAGGTATGGCCTTGTTGGAGGAAGTGTGTCACTGGGGGGGTGAG
Source organism: Ondatra zibethicus (assembly GCA_004026605.1). Taxonomy (NCBI): domain Eukaryota; kingdom Metazoa; phylum Chordata; class Mammalia; order Rodentia; family Cricetidae; genus Ondatra; species Ondatra zibethicus. The sequence continues at coordinate 3,322 of PVIU01027662.1, read as the reverse complement.
CGTTGAGGTCTCCTATGTTCAAACTATACCCAGTGACACAGTTCACTTCCTGTTGCCTGTAGATCAAGATGTAGAAGTTGACCCAGCGCCATGTCCTGCCATGATGATAATGGACTATACCTCTGAAATTGTATGTCACCCCAATTAAATGTTTTTCTTTATAAGAGTTGCTGTAGGGCTGGAGAGTTTACTCAGTGATTAAAAGCACTGATTGGTCTTCCAGAGGTCCTTAGTTCAATTCCTAACAACCACATGGTGGCTCAGAACCATCCATAATGGAGTCTGATGCCCTCTTCTGTTATGCAGCCCTATAGAAGACAAAGCACTCATATACATACATAAATAATTTTAAAAAAAAGAGTTGCTGTGGTCATGCCATCTCTTCATGGCAATAGAAACCCTAAGACATTAGCCTTGGAGGGAGAAGTATTATCAGTTTTAGATGAATACTCGTTGAATGACCAACATGTCCACATGCAAAGTTCATCAAAAATGTGACCAAAAATTTGGGGCAGCAAAAGAGACAGACGTAAAATGAAGGCACAAATGTTGCCCCTCGCAAAGCCACAGACTAGAGAGACTGAGCAAAAGCAGCCTCTAAGTTCCTGTAACACTCCTTCAACCTCTAGAGCTGATACTTACCCACATTTAGTTTACTCTCCAGAGTGATGTAGCAGAACAGGTGCCGCTCAATGGAGCTATCAAATGCAAAATAAAAAATGTCAGAGCCACCTCTGATTTAGAGACAGGTGGGAAGTAAGATTAAAGTGGGGCTTTTGCAGGGTGGTGGAGGAGAAGTACAGAGGGTCAGGAAAAAACTGTAGAATAAATAAAATTTCCCAGTCCTGCAGATAAGAGCTCCTGACAAAAGATGACTCCAAAGTAGCTTTCTTCCTGGCATGGACATTTTTACTAGTGGAAATTTCTTTCAGAAATGTAACTTTCCTTTACCAAAGGAGAACGTGGACACTATATTTAAGGCATTTGAGGTCAAGAACTTGAGGTTCTCAACTTCCTTTTAACCCCAAATAATCAATATGCCAAAGCAGCATATTTTGAGGTTAGCATCTGAACCCCTTTATATACATACACATACACATATGCATATACATTTTCATTTGAATATTTTATCCTGGAAAAGTAGAAAGGTCATGTGAAACTATACAGCATTTAAAGAAGACAACATGTTTTTAAAGGAAGAAAAGTGATTTGTTAGAATTTTCCAGGTGAGGTTTGCTTTACCTGACTTTTTATTTATTAAAAATGGAGTTTGCATTTCAACTATTAAATCTTCGGGGATTAAGACCGATTTCAATGAAAGAGAAGCTTATGTAAATATGCCACCTTTAGGTTGGAAATGGGGACAATTTTCTGTTCTGCTCAGATATCAATGTCCTGTTGAGAGGAAGATTTCACAAAATGCCGAAGCGAGTGTTCAGCATAAAAACCCAGCCAGCGCGGAGTGGAGGGAGAACCAGGAAAGCTGCGTGCGAGGCTTTGTTTCCTGGGAGGCGGCATCTTTGAACTTAATAGCTTAAGGGTGGGGGATGCAATCTACACCTCATGTAAATGGGTTTCACTGTGCCCCCCCCCCCACGGACAATACAGTTGAGCACTGACACAGGTTATTAAGAATTTAATTGCCCAGATGTTAGGCCTTTTCCCTTCTTTCCGAATCTATTTACTGCCATTGTCCAACGGTGATTACCTCCTGTCTCCATCTCTGAGATGATGATCGCGGTCACTGGAACAACCTTTCATTCTCATGCGGTACCCGTGGGGTCTAGCTGCACAAGTCCACCTTCCCTTGGCTCACTTTGAAGCCTGGGTACTGTAGCCCTTTCAAAACGCGTTGCTCTTGAACTTTTTAAAATTGTTTTGTTTAAATTGACTGTAAATTTTATGGTGTATAAGCTCATTTTATCCTGATCCATGTTTAAATGTAAAGTTAAGTACAACCACAGTCCAGCTCCCCAGAATGCACTGCTTTATTTTCTGAACCTTTCGTTTTGTGATACTGCTTCCTTCCCCCACCTCATGTCAGTCAGCGGCCGTTTTTAGGAGAAAAACACCCCCACAGTAATGGCTAGAGAAGACTTTTAAGCTTGTATCAGTATGCTGGATCATGGGTAACCCAGATAATACGAGAAAATTACTCAAACAGCATCCTTTTAACAGATCCTAATAGAGGGAATTTCAAGGCTTGGTCTGCTCCTTGCCCCCTCCTTCTCAGCTACCCACAATACCCCTACCCTTTATAAATAAGCTGCCATCATCTTTACAAAGCCCAATCCTACTCTATGGGAGCACGACTCCCATGGGACCTTCTGGGACACTTAATTTACCTACCCTGGTCACTTGCTGCTGTGTGGCAACACCCACGCTTTGAAGCTAAACTGCTGATGTTATTTCCCTCCGACGGTCTATGTCACACTTTACTGAATTGTAAGCAGCAGGGCAGCCAGGTCTACAGTTCATGGACTCTCAGTGCCTGGCCCATGCTTTATGTATGATCAGGTTTCAGGAATTATTACTGATTTTATTCAAAAAGCACCATGACAAGTCCAAGGATAGCCAAACAGTACATTTTCTGACCATTCCCAGAAAGGAAAACGTACACTGCCTTCAGTGAGCTGGATTCTAAACTGCAAAACTGGGACTGTCTCTTCGGGTTTCGGGGGTGTCCCAGGCAGCCACCCTTCGAGTCAAAGGTCAAAGCTCATTTACCCCTGGACTTTTCTCAAGATGGTCATGGTCTGGGAGTTATACTAGTCAAGATTTAACTGGCAACCTTTACTTTCTGGGCAGTGGTTTTGCTAGAAAGAGACAAACTTTGTAAAAAAAAAAAAAAAACATAAAAAACACTGAAAATCAGAACTGAGGCTGTAGGCTGTGATAATAGCTCCTTGCCTATGGAGTGCAACAGAGTATCTACTAAGCCACCTCATAACAAAGGGTATTGACGCTTACTCCCTCCCAGGAGGAAAAAAAATGCTACTTTCACTTTTAACTTTCAAAACAAAAGAGCATAGAATTATACTTGGTAAGAGATAATAATGATATTGAAAAATGTATAATAATCTTATATGAGAGGTTAGCTTTCCATTGCTCTAACACATACCTGAAATGACAAACTTTATAAAAAGCTCATTTTGCTTGCAGGCTAAGGTTTTCCAATCCATGATTGGTTAGCTCCATTGCTTTGGGCTATCATATACAAACATATAAACACACACAAATATATACACATATATAAACAACAACTCTTTAAAAAATCAATTATAGGCCTGCAGATATGGCTAAGGGGTTAAGAGCACTTATT
>PVIU01027661.1:0-20095 GCA_004026605.1 Ondatra zibethicus | reverse complement strand
TTTTTTCCCTCAACAATTTGTGTTAGTTTGATCCAAGGATGAAATCTAATGATCATTTAAGTCAGAAGAGTGATTTCTGGGTCTCAACTTTTCAGAACCTGTCTACTCACCTGCCTACGTTTGCTTTGATAGGAACATCCAGTGTGGAACGACTTGTAAAATATTCATATGGCTTTGGAAACAGTTCTTGAAGCAATAAGATGCTATGAGAAATGTAAACAAAACCATGTTTCTGAGTGATTGAGTGAGACACCTGAGTGAGTGAAAGGTTGGCCACAGAGGCGGCTGCAACAGTGAAGCTGCAAAACAATCCCACACCACTTAAGAATTATAGATAATAAAAATGGTTATTTATTTGAGGGGAAATACTTACAGATCATCGTCCCAAACAACAGTCCTCTCGTTGCAAACAGGAAACAGAGAGTCTAGCTGCCAGAAAGGGAGCCAGAAGCAAAAGCGTCAAGTTCCCGCTGCTTTTTAAAGTATAAGAGACCACACCCCAGTGGGCTATTGGCTGAAGGAGCAGAAGGAGCTCCCAAAGCACAACAGTGCAAGATTAGAAAGGGAATTTGTTACTTCTAAAAAAAAAAAAGTGTCTGCTGGCAAACAAACCTAAATCAAAAGTCCAAAATTGAAATATTTTACTTATAGAAAATGTGCTGATTCTGATAACATTTGCAACGATAGATATGTGTGGACCTTCATGTGAGCAACACTGTGATCAATTTTATTGCTATTTCCTTCTCTTTAGTGTATGCCAATCAAAGGCCTGGGATTCGTGCTTGGGGCCTATCAGTGCATCTGCAAAGCAGGATTCTATCATCCCCGTGTCTTCTCAGTGAACAACTTCCAGAGTAAGTGCTCTTTGCTCTGTGCATGTGCCTGCACACATACAAAACACACCTGTTGACAGTCATTCAGATTCTCCTTTAACCTTGTTGACATTACAAGTCATATCCCCATCAGCTCGGCCTTCTTGAGTCACTTAAAGGATTTCTATTTGGGTTTGGCATTTTCAGTGCTGGGGCAACTGTGCATGAAGACGTGCTTAAGAAAATTTTAGTTTTTAAAACATTTAAAAGTCTGAAGGTGTTATAAATTTTGGAGATGACCCTTCAAGGGTTAGTTTCTGAGAATTGTTACTAGAAAGTTTCTAAAACTCATTCTGCCTATTTATTTTATTTGTGCGTATGTTACTTTTCAATAATGCATGGAAAGTTATCAGTGAGCAGCTTAATAACCCACATTTCTTATCACCCAATTTTGATTGTTCAAGTTGCTGCTTATAGAGGAGTGGGATCCTCTACTCAGAGTCTCGCCAAACTAAAGATTTCACTGGTGTGATTTCTGAGGCTGAGGGCAGTCCTTGAAGCCTCCCAGATTGTCTGAGGAATCCAGATCATCACAATAGGAGCTCTCTATTTTGTGGCTGAGTGTTTGCCTGGAGCTTCTCCTAGTTCTAAAGGTTGTGCCAAGGTCTGTCATGTGTTGCTTGCACGTTGCCACTCACTCTCTTGCAGTCACCAGAAGACTCTCCCATCCTGCTCGCCCTACCTCCTCTCACATAACACAACTGTGACAACTGCGGCCGTGATTCTTCTCTCACTTTGTACAATGTCACAGTCAGAGGAGAGAAGCAACCCTCATAATTGCAGGTCCATTCACATCCAAAGTGGGATTATGCAGGGTTCATACACTAGCAATGAAACTTCATCATCTGCTCACTTTCTATCTACTCCGGAGAACGTTAGTGTTGTGACTTAAATACTTAACTTTATTCTCTCTGTAATACAGAGAATTCCATATGGCCATGTTGACTTGTAGCCAGCTACAAATATACTGATAAAAGGAGTGTAGTTGGTAAAAATGTGGAGATTTCATGGGAAATTGGATTTAGAGACCACTAAGAATTAGCATATGTCTCTTTCACACAGTTATCCATTTATCTTTGATACTCTGTTACTACTATGTGTGGCAATTTGCATCTCTAGTAGGCATTATTAAAGGGTGCATTTGAGGCTCTGCCCTGGCAGCCTTTCATAGAGGAAACTCTATGAATTTTGGTATACATTTATAGGTTTATTAATAGACTGCTTTCTTTTTCTTAGGAAATCTCATTCTTGGGTCTTGAATCTATTTACATTTTATTTCTTGGTTCCCCAGTCATGTATAACCCTTATTCTGAGTAATAGGTGTAGGTAGAAGTTTGGATGGTTCCATCTTCCACATACATATCCTGGGTTTATGTGGGATGGGGTCTGTAAGCATAATGAGAGTCAGTCCCCCTGCTTAGAGACAAGGTGGTGGTGGCAAAGCTACCTCTGGTTATGCTGTGACATGAGGCTGATGCTGTTGTAGAAGGCAGAGAGGAAGGCAAGGAGGACAGACACACACATACTGAGAAACACACAGATAGCAAGAAAGGAGAGAAGGGAGAAACAGAGAGACAGACAGAGGCAAAGAGACACAGACAGAAAGAGAAAGAGAGACATACAGAGAGACTTGTACTGACTTGAAGAAATAAGCTGTCTTGCAGTGAAAATGTAGACTGGGACTTGAGGAAGACTTCTCTGGCAGCCTGAAGACAGGGATTCAGCTGAGTATTACAATCCAAGCTTCCAGTGAGAGCGTGACCTAACCAGGTGTACTGACTCCACCTTGAGCAGATCTGCAGCTTGAAACCTAGGTGTACTCTGAATTCTAATCATCAGAAGCAAGGAAATAACAAGCAAACATTTCAAGCTCTTGGGTTTCTAATAGTTCCTTTGCGGCCGTAGAAAGCATACAATAACCATGCTGATAATGTTTTCAGGATGTTGATGCTTTTCTGGAGTGTGTGTGTGTGTGTGTGTGTGTGTGTGTGTGTGTGTAAGCCCAGCCACCACAGTGCCAGAGCTACGATGCATTCTTCACAGCTCTGGCCCAGACATAACTTATGATTCAGCACTGAAGGGGAAGGGGTAGGTTTAGCTTGTGTCGTGTGAAGGTATTTGGTATTTTGTGTCTGGTTTACCCACATTTGTTCTCAGCTCCCACTGTGTGACTGAAATAAAACATCTAAATATTATGGGGCCAGAAAATGACTGTGCCACTTGCTTATAACACTACCAGGAGAAACTAGCTAACCTTTAACAACTTAGCTTTGTTTAATTTGCACACTCCTACTTTTCCCCTTATTTTAAAAGCTGAGTTTTTGCTTTTTTTTTTATTTTAAATTATAGGCTGGCCTCACTCTCTGAGAACAAGCTGATTTTATTTTAGTCTTTTCTGTCTACCTCCGATGTCGTGCACACTGTTTCTGGAGAGAGGAGGTCACAGTTTTAGAAGGATGATCTATGGTTGAGTATAGCTTTGACCTCAGCATATACTTTACTGTGACTGACTTTGCTTAGTGACAGAGCAGGAAGTCAGTTATTGTTATGATTTGAAGCCCAGAAAGTATTTTTAGATCAAATATATCTTTCTTGATGGCCTTCTCAGGGTGCATGAAAATCCAACATTTAATCACTTACTTTCCTAAAGAAAACGTCTAGCACTCTGACCAGGAAAATGAGTATTATCAACCAAGATCTTCTCAGGCATTCATTACACTCCTTATTAAGTATTAGAATATACCACATGACTGTACATTGTAACATGTTAATTTTAGTCGTTAATGATTTAATCATAGTAGTTCAGAAAATTATAGGAAAAATTACTTTCATACCTTTAAAATGTATTATCTAAAATCAGCACACAAAATAATGGGTCTCATTATAGCCCTTTAGTACATAAACATTTGTTTTTGTATGAAAATCCATTGTCCTCTTTAGCTGTCTCTCTTCCCCCCGATCCCCTTGCTCCCCAAACAGCCTCTCCTTTGTTTTAATGTTATGTGTAATATATATGTATGTAAAATCTAGTTCTGCATAGGACAAAATGTGGCATTTATCTTTTCCTCCATTACCCTCTTGCTTCTCCCTCCTCTCGTTAGTTTCCCTTCATCTCCACACATGGGAAATTTTCTACTTTCCTGTCATATAGATGTATATATTTATATATACATGTATGTTCCACATTATGCATATGAAAATATGATATTTGTCTTTCTGAATGTGACTTGTTTTTATATTTTCTCTTGAAGTGATTTTCATTTGGTAATCTTTGGGTCAAACGCAAAGAAGATATTGAAGACCTGAAATATGAGAGAACATGTAAAGTTTCCAGCCAAGTTCATGGCATATAATAAGTAGTCTATAGACATATTTGGGTGAATATATATGTGTATGTATATATGTATATGTGTATATATATATATATCAATATTACTGATGATACATATAATGAGATAATCCTTAAGACCCATTAGAACTATATTTTGAATTTTGTGTTATGCTGGGATGACTGGTGACTTAAGCTAGAACTTTGGAGAATGAGTTTTATCTGAAGGAAGATGTGACCTCTGAGTCTGTAGGAGATGGCCATGATGGGGGAGCACTAAGAAGGAACAAGCAGGAGTCTGGAGGTTTCAGAGGGAACCTGGCTAGTTACCTGATAGAGAGGACAAGCCCTAGAAAGCAGGAAGACTGCACTGCAAAGGTAACATTTGCTGAGGTCTAGAAAAGGATTCCACATTCCCACATGCAGTCTATTTGCTCTCTGAAGAGGAGACTTATAGTGTGGTCCTGGCCTTTTGCATAAAATGCAAATGTAAGTGTTAAAAATGCCTTCAAAATGTGAAACGATATAAGAACCTTTATTTAGACATAAGTACACAGTAGACAGGGCCTTGTAAAGACCAACCACAGTATGCATAAATGATGTGATTTGAAATTAAGCTGACAGCCCAGAGGCCTGCGTCCAGGCCTCTCTTTGGAAACCGGTAGTCATGTGAGCTAATAGGAGTTGACATCTGTAGAGAGCACAGTTTCAGAAAGACCAGGTCCTGATGAACAGTTGTCTCCCCAGGTCCAGGCTGTTCACTTCCAGGTTGATGCAATGCAAACTCATGATGTTCCCACCCTCTCCACCCCCAGATTCATCCATATTAGTATGGACTCCATCTCCAAGAACACCCCTGTTCTATGTGGGTTACTACCAGGTTTTTGGTTATATTTCTTGTCTTTCAGACTGACTTCAGTTTGGGTATCTTTCCAAATGAATCCCAAGTTACCACTGACCCATAACTAAAGATTGCAATCTGCAATTTAGCCCTCCAGTGCTATTGATATGAAAAGCACATGGGACAGGAAACAGACAAGGAAAAAATTAGAGCCTTTAAAATGAGTTGTTCAGGAAGAAAAAAAGAAAAGCTCTTTGCAGAAGGCAAAACACAGGACTCCTGAGTGCTGAGGCAAAGAGCAGCTCTGAGTTGAGCCTCTTGCTATGTAAGAGGCTGATGAGAGGCAGTAGCTACACTGATCTGTGGGTATAAGGATAAGTTTTAGATTGTAGTATGGCATTATGGTGATTTAGTAAAGTGGTGTAGTAGAGTCTTTTCTATGACCCCTATAACCCCTAACCCAGGTAAAGGGTTAGGTTTCTAGTCCCATTCAGGCACGATGCCCCTCCTGTTTAGTGGTCCTTAAGTCCAATTAGACAGCTTTAGATGTCACCAACGTGTACTTGGAATTTATTGCACTTGGCTGCATATCTTGCTGTGCTGTTAATTTTTGTGGCCCATAGGTCTTGCAGCTGGGCAGAACTGTTTAATTGCTTTCCTCCCTTGGCACCTTACGTAGAATTTTCTGGACCATGGAATCTAGACCGCAGGAAAAAGGCTTCAGGTCAGATCCAGCTCCACCAGTGGTGCCAGTTTTACTTGAGACAGCTGTTTACTTTGTGACTCTGTGGTTGTGCTATCAAGTGTTTGGGTATATTTTCATCCATGCTCTGGTCACTGATCTAGAGATGTAAACTTCTACCTGGAGTGTCAGATAAGTTTAAGCATATAGCCTTTGGAATCGGTCCTAGGTTTGAACCCACCTCAGTGATTTATTTGAAATGTGACCTTGACCAAATTATTTAAGTTTGTTTACATCATATGTAAAATGGGATGTCACTTGCTTTATGAAATTTTTATAAGGATAAAAATGAGGTGATAAACCACAATATTCTAGCCATAGTAGTTGGCACTCAAAATGCTCAAAAACATATCTGCCACTGTTATTTGAAGTCTGCACTCTCTCTCTTTCTTCTTCTCCTCCATCTATGTTCGTCCTCTTGAGTGGGTGTTGGTTCCATCTCCCAGCACAGGAGCAGATCTCCTGCTCTCACAGGACTTCAGGTTGCCCTGTCCTGTGACTCTGTGTTCTGAGGTATAATGCTCCGGTCTATGAATGTCTTCCTGCTTGGCCGTGGCCTGAAATTATGCATTGTTATGTCCTCCCCCCAATTCATCTATTTTATTTTTTATATTATTTTAGATTAGTGAAACTATTTAGTTTGCTAACATTTACACATATGTTAACAGTTGCTTCTTTTTTTTCAAAACATGGAGATCAATAACAGTTGCTTCTTAAGTAGATATAACGACCAGTAATTTGTACAGACAGCATATCTGTCGGTTTGTTTACAAATACTTTGGTGACTGTTCTCCTGTCACCTTGTAATCATTTGTGATTTTTGTTTTCTAGTTTCCTCTTTGTTTTCTTTTTCTGTGTAAAGATGCATCCCTTACCCAACAAAACCAGAAGGCTCTAAAAAGAGTCATAGCATTCAGAATCTTAAAAAGAAAACTTTTATAATTCCAAGTTAGCAAACTTTGATGAGAAACAAGTTATTTAATGTTTTAAGAAGATTTACTTATTTTATATATATAAATGTTTTGCTTGTATGCATGTATGTGTACCACATACATGTCTGGTACCCACGGAGGTCAGTTACTGGAACTGCAGTTATGGATGGTTTTGAACTATCATGATGGCACTGGGAACTGAACCCAACTCCTAAATGCTAAGCTTTCTCTCTGGTTGTAGTATCTGATCATGTATGATTTTTAAAGTAAAAAGTATTCTACATTGCAGAAGTTTGTAAGCCACAAACTTCCCAAAGCAAGAGTCCCCAGGTCTTGGAACCAGTTGATACCTTGTATCTCTTGCAGTGATGCACTGAGAAGAACATAGCCCTGGTTGTAGAACATCCCTGCCAAGAGTCACTACTCTGAACCTAGTCACGAGGCAGCAGCAAGCACCCACACATCGAGGAACCACTTATAAAAAATGATCTGTGTGGTCAAAATTTGGGGATCCACAAAGAGCTAGGCGTTAAAGAGGTCAAAAAAGTGCTGGTGATTATTCCAGAACAAAGACAGAAAATGTGGCATTGGAACCCTGGATTTCATCTTGGGTGGAGAAAAGCAGCTCCAAAAAGCATTGTGACAATTGGTAGGATTTTGATATGGATCGCACAAAGATAATTACAATGGATCTGCACTAATTCTCTTAGTTTTGAAGTTGTATCCTGCTTTATAAGGAGGAGCCTCTCATTAGTACACACAAACTTAAATGTTTCTGTATGAAGACACAGTGTATCCAGCCTATATCAGAAGTAGCATACATATAACATCTTGAACTTCTACCTAGAGAATATGAGAATATTAGGATGTAAATAACTCACAACTACAGGTGAAAATATGAAATTACTTTGTACTCTCTTGTAACTTTTCTGTAAAAGTTAAATTATAACACAATTAAAAACAACAAAAATCTGAGATTCAAAACATTATCAGTCTAGAGGACAGAAGTTTTTCGAGGATTTTTGATAGTGGTAGATTTACTAGTTCTCTGTAGTTTGGAACAGAATTTCACTTGACAAAGTCAACTTACTATGTATAAAAAGACATAATGTGTGTCTGTGTGATTTATGTGTGTGTGGTGTGTGATAGTGTTTACACATGGGTGTGGTGGTATGTGGTGGTGTATGTGTATGTGTGGTATATATATGTATGTGGTGTGTATGTTGTTGGGGGCCAGCCTCTACAAGATTACCTTTCTTCCAGAGTGGAGGCATGGGAATTAGAAATATAGTAAAGAGTACAAAGACGCAAACAAAAATAATAAAATGCAGAAACACATAGGATAGTATCAGGAGAGGAATTTCAGTCAGTACTGAAAATTCCTCTGTGTTTAATTTCCAGCAGCTTAATATACCCCTGATTTCAAAAGGTAGGAGTAGAACAAAAGGACTGCATTAACATATAAATCGAAAGTCGCGGGGTACGTTCACCGCTCGTGCCCTTGACTCACACCCTAGACCAAACAGGCTATAGGCAAACCACTCCCTGGGTGGAATTCCAAATTATTTCCATAAAGGAAACTAGAACCTATTTGGATCCTTAATCTTTTGTTTTAGGTAGGAACCAACTACGTCCCTATTTCAGGAGCATGACCGCTGGCAACTAGCCACACCTGTTGACAATAGCCTTGAGAGAGCAGAACTCTGATTTACAACTAGGTGGGACCTCTGTTTGAGTTAGAAGCACAATAATAATCTCAAACTAAAAGTAAGTCCCCAAACTCTCTGACCTTTGGCCTCTTTGGGCCTCCGGTATGTGTGTGTGATTCATGTATTATGTGGTATGTATATGTGTGTGTAGTGTGTGGTGTGTATGTGTGTATGTGATTTATGTGTATGTAGTATGTGTGTGATTTCTGTATATGGTATATCTGTTGTGTATATATGTGGTGTATATGATGTGTGTACGGTATAGTGTGTATAGCTTATATGTGGTATGTATTGGACATGTATGTGCATACACACACATGCTTGTACATAGAAATGTGGAGGGTATCCCTCCTCCCGTGCTGTCCACCTTATGTTTTGAGACAAGGTCTCTTACCGAACCAGGAATTTGGCACTCTGAACACTAAGTCCCTAAGATTTTCATGTCCCACCCTACCCCTCAAGTTCCCAGAACTGGAGGTGCAGGCATATACCACCATGCCTGCCTTCTATGTGGTTGCTGAAGATATGAACTTAGGTCTTTATGCTTGCCCAGGGAGCATGTTTACCAGAGCCAGGAAGATATAATAGTAAAACATTTTTATTATAAAAATGCTGCATACTTATCGAGGCAACTTTGTCATATATATAAGGTTAAAATTTAAAAAGGACTTTCTGAAGTTTATAGTTTGATAAATTCTTACCATTTTACAATTTCTGAACTGTGTCTATTTCTATGGTGTTTCTGGTATTGTAAGAATTAAGAGAGCAGAAGAAAATAAAATAGACTCGGTTTGCCTTAAAACAGCAAAAGCAGACTTTTTGATCTGAGTGCCTTCAATCTCTGGCTCAGTAACCACGGGTCCAGGAGAATATATTGTGGAGTTTGAAAATTACTTTCTTAGTCAAAGGTAGGGGCGGGGGGGGGCATGGCTTTGCCAGGCCCTGAAACTGCTTTTCAGGATAAGCTGTTTTGAAAGTGCAGGGTGGAAGGAAGTTGCTCCTTCTGCACTCAGGGCTGCAGGGCAATAGCTTGGTTGGATTGTCTGCTTTGCAGCCTCTGGGCTCCAAGTTGTGTAATTGGGTTGGCTGCTTTCTGGAACTCCATGGCGAGGGCAGTTTTCTTAAAGCTGTGGACCTGATTTATGGCCATGAATTTGGGGTGGGGAATTCCCTTTAGGTATCACATCCAATGTCAATGTCACTTTGAATAGGATGTTAATAGCTGCATTGAAAAAAAGTGTTATCCTTTGCTTATTAGTCTAGAGGTTTTATGTTTTTTAGTCTGTATAAGTAAAGCATAATTTATGTATAGGTAAATATAAAATGTATACATGTATGTATACATTTCAAGCAGTTTAATGTTCTTCTGTTGTCAAGGTAACAAAATTAAAATTAACAAGTAGGTTATACACTGTTCACATACTGACAGTTTGCTTTGACAGTCTTGTTTAGAGGTGAATATTTAATACTCTTCAAATAGCCTATAAATGTAATGATAACTTTCTTCCAAAATCCTTTTCTTTATTTTTCCCAAAACTCAGTATTTGCCATTTTTCTTTAGAACATTTTTATTTTATTTGTAAGTTTGAAGTCCGATATTCAAGGGTGCCTAAGCTTCAGTACAGCACATTGGCATTCTGTATGCGGAGGAGCTGAAATTTACAAATCAAACATCACTGGCATGGTTTGCACATATTTGCCTACAAGCGCCAAAGTCGTCTGTAAGCACATATTCCTAATGCATTTTTATAGTTTGTGCCTAGCATCTGGAAAATCATCATTGCTATAAATTCTTCAGTGTGCATGGTTTGAGAGCATGAAGAATGGCCCATTGAGTGATGGGCTAATTCACTCTTTTAGAGAACACTTTCATCATTAGCAAGCATTTATTGAGGGTCCCATGTGTGTAAACATCACCTTCAGTGCTGAGAGTAGAGTGGTGCATAAATTCTGTCCTCTGTCCTCACATAATGAAGAACACTAAATGCTCGTGAACTTAAGTACCAGCCAACAATCTAACAGTGAGCCCATTAGTACTTTTTGGTAGCCATATGATTTAAACAAACTGTGCTTATTACCTTGTCCTAGATAGAGAACATAGCACAAATTGATCAATTTTGGAGAACTATGTCATTTGATGAACTGTCGTTTATGCCCTGCAAAAAGTATTGAGAATTCAAAACATTATCTTAGATACTTTTAAATGATTTAGTTTTCTTTATTTTTTATTTATGTTAATTAGTTAATCTTGTGACTTTGTGTGCATATACAAGTGTCTTTTTAATGAACTCATACTTATTGGGTAGATTTGTTGGTTTCTCTGTGAAATTTCTATATGTATGTCCATTATTTGAATTCTCTGTCTCTAGCTCATCCCTTTGATTGACCCTGGGTCCTTTATCCCAGTTTCTCTCTCCTATTTCATCTCATCACTATTCATTATCTCCATGTATGAATGAGAACATCTAATAGGTGTCTTGCTGAATATAGCTTAGGATGACATTCATTTCCATCCATTTTTGAGAGTGACATATTTTATCTTTATGGATGAATATACTACTCAAATGTGTATATAGGCCGCATTTTCTTTACCCATTATGCTGATAAAGACCTAGACTTATCTCCTAGGTTTCAATACCACTGCAATAAACAAGAATGCTTTGGTATTTCCATTGTATTCTGACTTCATTGCCTTTGAAAATAAACCCTGGAGTTAACCTAAGATTTTTGATAAACAAATAGTTTAAGACAATTGTAAAAGAGGATCTTATATGACATCACTTTATTTGTCTTCTTTGGCCTTGTTTTGAGATTATATTGAGCACAAAAGAATAAAGCGTAGTTGTTTCTTTTCTAACAGTTTCTTTTATCTATGAATACTGGAATCCATGAATCTGATAAATGCAAATTATTATTATAGAGTGGCTTAGAATTTCACTACTTATCTTGTATCTAGTTACTGTCATCCCTGTATCCATAAATCTTTTATTATTTTAGTCTTATATGAGGAGAAAAATGGAACAGGTGTGGTACTTTGACCAGTCCAGGAAGTAGAGGGTCTCACTCCAGGAATTGAGTTAATACATAAAACAAAGAATGAACAGAAGGCCATCGCTCCCACTCTCAGTATTTCCAAGTTGCCTGCAGAAAGAATTCTGGAGCTGTGATCCATGGAATTTCTCCTTTCCATGTTAGCATGTCCAATGGTGTTGTCTTTACTGAGACAGCCAGGTTTATGTGACCTTGTGGATGCAGCCTCATTAATGTTTCCAGGAGACTCAGTTTCACGACAAACTTCTTGTTCTTCCGGTATCTGCAATCTTTCTGCCCCATCTTTTGCTATGCTTCCTGAGCCTTTATACAGATATTTCAGTGTCATGTGTTTTCTGCAGTTTGATCAGACCTTCCATGATCCCGGATTGGCAGAATGAATATCATGAAAATGGCTACACTACACTACAGGATCAATTTACAGATTTAATGCCATCCATGCCCATTAAAATAACATTTTGATATCATATTTTACAGACTTAGAGAAAGCAATATAAGAATTCACATGGAACCACAAAACACTTTGGGTGGTCAAAGCAATGCTAAAGAGAACAATGCTGGTGGTGTCACAAATATCTGATCCTAAATTTTATTACAGCACTATAGGGATAAAGAAGCCTGGTACTGGTATAAGATTAGACAGGAATACTTGTAGAGTATAATAGAGAACCCAGAAATAAAGCAGAAAAAGCTAAGCTTGCCTGCTGGAGGTCTTGCAAATGGGTTCTCAGGAACCTTGGATGGCAGTGTGGAGTTGGTGCCATGAAGAAATTGTGACCACCTGTTGTCATCCAAACACGTGACTTCGGATAGCTTAAGCTTTATTTAATACAGTTTCAATGGTTTGCATGAACAGTTTTACAACCAGCTTTTACTTCCTAAGTTTCTAAAAATGGTTACAATAATTACCAGTTTGTTTCTTGGCTCTTTCCTCTTCCATCTCCCAACTCTCCCACTGGTAGCCATTATCTTTTTGATCTCTACTGTCAGAAGTACAAGCAGTTTTGCAAGGTACAAAGAAAGTTTTCTAACTAGGCACACCTACAGGTAGAAAACAGTGTGCCCAGTTGGCAGCACATACAGAGCCAAGCAAAGTGAGAGACAGATTTGTCTCTTGTAGTTACTATTTATATTTGGTAAGATCTGGGTTCTCATGATCAACTCACTGGCCAAATCTGGATCAATCCATTCTACATTTTGTATTACTCTATCTCCTCTGGGGGCATACCAGATTTTCCCACTTATCCTATAGGAAATATAACTTGGAAACTTGCTCTTAATAGTTGGCATTGCTTGTCCCTTGTCCTTATGTCCATCTCCTTTAACTTCTTAAGGTATTGGCACAGTTATTAGAAACGAGGGAACTGTGGGTTTCTATGATTCTGCTTCACTCCCTATTTCTTGAATGTTTTCACTAACTTCTGATATCATCTTTTTAATAAAATTTCTTTAAAACTCTTGTGGTTAGAATCATTCCTTCCAGAACAGTTATGTAAGTATGTAGTGCTTCATGACTGACTGTGACTCATTTAGACCAGTCGTATGGCTAGCACAGCAAAAGCAATTCTACATAGGTCATGCCTAGAATCATGCAGCAGGCTGTCCGCCCTGCCAAGTGGGTCAAGGGCTATGGGGTCTCGCCACGAATAGAGGCATTCATGCTATTCCCAGGCCTTGTTTCCTGAAGAAGCTGAGTGGCTCCTGTCACGCACCTCAGATCGTCCAAAGGGACACAACCATCCATTGGGGAAAGATAACCTGCTCAACAAATGATGCTGGCAAAACTGGATTTCTGCTTGTAGGAGAATGAAATTAGATTCTTATGTTTTGCCTTGTATAAAAAAAATTCCAAATGGATCAAAGACTCTATTTAAAAACCTTTAAAACTGAAACTTTTAAGAGAAAACCTAAGCTATACACCTTGAAATACCGGGGTAGGCAAGACATTTTCGAACAGAGCAGCATTAGCACAGGAACTAACCACCAGTCCAACAGACGGACGTACACAAAAATAAAACACTTCTGTCCAGCAAAAGAAACACCTAGCAGAGCACACAGACAACCTGGGGAATGGGAGAAAATCTTCACCAGCTACAATTAAGATAAGGGGCTAATATTCATGATTAACAAAGAATTGAATAACTTAAACACCAAGAGAATAAAAACTGCCAATCAACAAAGGATACATGAACTGAATTGACTGTTTTCAAATAAGAAACACACATGGCCAGTAAGTATTTTTTGAAGTGTTCAATATTCTTAGCCATCAGAGGAATGTAAATTAAAACTTTGAGATACCACCTCACCCCAGGCAGAATGATTATCATCAAGAAATCTGATAACAAATGTTAGAAAAGATGGGGAAAGAAAAGAACTCTTATTTAGTGTTGTTGTTGGTGCAAATTAATATAGTCATTATAGAAATCAGCTTGGAAATTTCTCAAAAACTAGAAATAGAGCAAACATATGACTTATCTACTTCATTATTGGGCATATATCTAGAGAACTTCATACCCTACAGTGGAGATATTTGTACCACTGTGTTTATTGATGCTGTATTCACTATAGTAAGGAATTGGAATCAACCCAGTTGTTTACTGACAGATAAATGAATAATAAAAATTTGTATATAAAAGTATATACATATATAAGTTTCATTATCCTTTTTATCCAAAAGCATCACAGCTTCAGAATGACTGTTTTAACTGCATAAAAGCTTATTGAAATGCTAGACTTTGGGTATGTACTTTTTGATTTCTACATTTTGAGTAATAAACTTCAAATATACATATATATGTATATAATTTGTATATATATATAGAATCTTGTCCTCGGTTTTCAACACACTTGCTTTTCTGAGATATAAAATCTCTATATTGTTGGTTTTGATTTATTTACTTTTCTCTTTACTTCAAAATGTTTTAACTTTTAGTAAATATCTCTGCAAAACAACTAAAATTTGAAACTCCTTAGTTCACGTTGAGCTCTCTCTGTGAGAAGAGATGTAAAGCATTTCCAGAGCTGATTTCTTCAACTCTGTTCTTGATTATGCTCTACCCTGACTTTGCAATTCTTCTTTGTTGTAAATTCTTTTTGTCCTTTTGTTGAAAATGGATTTTTCTAAAATAATATATCCTGATTTTCATTCATTTCCTCTATTAATCCCATTTCCTTCTCATTTTCCCTCCCGTCTAGATTCACCCCCTTTCTGTGCCATTAGAAAACAAAAAGGCATATAAAGGATAATAATATATTATACTATGATAAAACAAAACTCAACACACCTAATAGGACAAAACAAACAGAAGGTAAAGAGCCTAAGGAAAGGAAAAAGGGACAGATACACATGCAGAGAGCCACTTGTCCACATACTCAGGAATTCCATAAAAACACTAAACTGGAAGCCACAATATGCACCAAAAAGATTGGTAAGGTAGAAAGGGGGAAATATATATATATATATATATATATATATATATATATATATATAAAATATCAAATTGAAAATAAAAGCCCTGATATGACATTTTGAGACAAGGACCCTCCAAAGATGCTGTTGGGTTTGTTTTCTGTTGGCATCTACTCTGGGCAGGCAGCCCATCTTTTAAAGTAGTTTGTTTTACTAGTGAGACTCCCTTGGGGAAAACTAAATTTCATATGAGAGCGGTTATCAGTTGCAGATAGCTTCTGAGGAAGGGGTGGGCTCATGTGTCTTCTTCTCTCTGCTCTAGGACTCTGTCTGGTGCAGTCCTGGGCAGGCCCTATGCCTGCTGCCTCATTTCTCCGTTTATAAGTGCTTTGATCAAGTTGACTTACAGGGCCTTCTTTCCTTGTGTCTTCCCCTCTGGCTCTTCCATTGTTTCTGCCTCCAAGGTTCCCTGGACCCTGAGGAGAGGGATTTTTCAGGAGACGTCCCAGTGTAGGGATGAGTATTTCAAGGTCTCCCGCTCTCTTCACATCGTCTGGCTGTGGTTCTCTAGTTGTTTCCACCTGCTGCAGAAGTTTCTCTGATGATGGCTGAGCAAGGCACTGATCTGCTTTGCAAGTCTTCTTCTTCCTATATCTCTCCTAAACTTCTAGAGGCTCCTTTGCTAACTCTAAATATAAAAAAGTCTTGCTGATGTCAAAGAGAATACAACACAGAAATCAATGTCTATTTCATAAAATTCTTGTTTTCCTATTGAGCACTAGCTTTTCTTACTTGCTTTATTCAACAGACTTCTACTGAAATAATATTCTCTCTTATTTAGTCTGTAAACGTTGGTAGCCTATTTTCAATCTGTGCTAGTTTGAAAGGTGTCATCTTGAAGGTTTCCCAGGTTTAAAATCCTTAGTTATGATAGTCTTTTCTAGGTCATCATACTTCAACAAATACTGACATTTTTTAGTAGATTCAACTTTTCCGTTGTGACATTCTAAATGCAAATGCTTCACTTGTCAAGGGCTTTCCTCTCTCTTGTGCTTCCAGAGATTTCTGTATCTCTTCTCTAACAGTGTTATGGTTGGTTTAATTGTCACTTGACGCAGTCTAGAATCACCTGGGAAGAGATTCTCAGTGAGGGACTATCTAGATCAGGTTGGTGTGTGGATGTGTCTTATGAGATTATCTTGATTACCTTAATTGATGTATGATGCTCAAGAATGAAAGGAGGTGGGACTATTTCCTGACTTGGGGATCTGGACTATAGAGGAATAGAATGAAGCAGCCAAGCAGCGAGCATGGGAGCCTTCGTTGCTCACTGCTCTTGACCGTAGATGTACTGTGACTAGCTGCTTCAAGCTATTGCCACTGCGACTTCCCCATAAAAGTGCACTGGAACTGTGAGCTAAAAGAAACCCTTTCTCCCCTAAGCCACTTTTGTTGTTATTTTATGACAGTTTCAGGGAGGAAAGCAGGACAAACAGTAATCGGTCCTTACACTTCAGTACTGCGTTCTTTCTCAGCTTTTGTGTCAAGTATCTGGACAAGGAGTGGAACCTCAGATTCAGTCATCGAAACTGGAACTCACCATTCCTACCCCGGTCTTGGATACCTTCCTTCTAATTTCCATGTTTTAGCATTTCTCATGTATCGAGAAGATAAGAAAATTGGTCACTATGTTTCTATGTAAATCATTTAACTTAATCCCTAATGTCATTCATATTTCATCAATAAGACTAGAACTGAGCTGTCTAATGAGTTTACCTATGCTAAATCCATATATTTTTTACACTATGTTGACAGAGTGGTAACTATTAATATTATTATTTTGTGTGTGTGTGTGTATGTGTATGAATGCAGGTATGTGTGTGCTCTGGCGAACACATGATGGTCAGCAGACAACTTCCAAGAGTCAGTACTCTTCTTCCACGATGGGACTGGACTCATGGTGTCAGGCTTATTTGGCAAGCACTTTAACTATTGAGCCAGCTCCCAGCTTTCAGAGTGATTACTATTAAATGGCAACAAAATCATCAAAGAATACTCACTTGTGTTTTTGTTGCCACATTTACTGTGGAAGGAAAATAGACAAGCATACTTTGGAAAGACTGTGACCCTTTTACAAGAGTTGAGATACATCAAAAATTTCCAATGAATTGGTTATTAAAAGCTAATAACAACAACAAAACAGCCCTTTTCCTAATTCCTAACTTAACCAGGTCATGTGACCTAATAAACTGGGTGTTTACTTTTGTCTCTAATGTTGAGTTCATGATTAGTATAGTTTGTTTTCATTGTCTATTGCTAAAGTCAACAACTAATACTTTTTGAGTCCTGGGCTTCAGGGCTAACTGAAGTTTGGTAAGTGAAGCAGACAATTCTAAAACTAATCAGATAATCAATAGGAGCAGTAGCCAAACAGCACAGAGATAGCTCAGGGCATGTCAAATGTGGATTAAATGATAGGTTGTATGGATTGATTCTAAAGTATGCAGCATTGTTAGGCAATTGAACACTAAACAGCCGTTAAGTACCATTTTATGTAATTTAGACTGAATGAAGTTGGTAGATGAAATCCCTGGTGAATAAAGCAATAATGATAGTCTCATTTTGGACTCTGTGTCATCTAGGTCAAGAAGTTCCAAAAATGATGAGTAGATTTCCTTGGTACATTAAACACAGCCACTTTCCAACCCTTCTTGTTGTTTCCTTAACAAGTGTGTCTGGACTATGACCCATGCTTCAGGGAGTCTCATCACCCATGAGGAGAAGATGATGAAACCAAAGATTTAGCAGACTATTTCCTGAACCTGAGACATTTTGTTTCCATTTTTGAAATTTCCTCAATTACTCTGAATGACAAGTTTAAAAATCAGAGGAATCAAGAACCTTGAGTCCAAAAGCAAAGCATCTCTAGCTCTTAGCCGAGAATTTGATGAAAGGGCTATAGAAAAGGGAGTGAAGAGGGTCTAGCTCTCTTCTAGCTCACTTACCTTGGAGATACAAATGACATTGTGGTTTTATTTGGGACTTTCAGGAAGGGGTCCAGATCACCATTTTTCAGGAAGCACAAACGATGGGTCCGAAGAAGCTTATGTCTGCCTGCCCTGCAGAGAAGGCTGCCCCTTCTGTGCTGACGACCGCCCGTGCTTTGTTCAGGAGGATAAGTACCTGCGACTTGCTATCATCTCCTTCCAAGCCCTGTGTATGCTGTTGGACTTGGTCAGCATGCTGGTGGTCTACCACTTTCGCAAAGCAAAGGTAAACCCAGGTATCTTGGTCATGGCCCTTCTTTATCCTAACAGTAATTGCTTCTCTCTCTAAGAAAACCGAATTTCCTAATCCCTGCTACTATTCTAGTAAGCAGGCATTTTGTTTTGCTATAATGTGATTGGGTAAGAGTATTAAAACCATATGCATTTGCCTCCCAAGAAAAGAAGGGTTAATAATAGGCTGTGCTAGTTTTTCATCATAGAGAAGTTGCTTTCTATTTAGCCTGGGACTCTAATGCTCCACTGCCCTAAGGGCTCTCCTTAAAGCCATTTCTTTGGTCACCAGAGGACCTTCTGCTACCTCCAGGCAGTGTGTGGTTTATTTTTCATATATAGAAAGTCCTCTTGTACTTTTGTTTTGTTTTATTTCTCTTAGTAATATTTAAAGGAGCAAAGAATTCACCCATTTATTTTTAGCACATTATACTCTGGAAATTATCTATTCATGACCTTCTATGTGGTCTTGTTATTGTCCAGGGATGATAGAAATGCTAATACACCTGGGGCAGGGTTGGGAGCTTTCTCTAGTGGTCAGAAATCAGTTACATGAAGCAAGTGTTGGGTTAGAATGTTTGCTTCTGTTGCTTTGCAATAAGTTCTTTGTGACACAGGAAAAAGACAATGTATTTCCACCATTTTTGGATTCAAATGACTGCTTTATCTTGACACAATTGCTCAGATTGTTGTAGATTAGAGAAATTTTTGAAAATATGTGTACCCACTAGAAATTTAAAAAGAAAAGAAGTCTTTTGGATAATTTCTGCTACGAAGCCACTAGTTAACCATTATGCTAATGTTATAGATGTTATTAGTTACTTTTAATAGTTTAATAGTTTAAATCAAGATTTTGGTCAACTAGAAAATGCAAACATGCAATTTGCTTCCATTTTACTAGTACTCATCTTTCTCTTGAAAAAAAAAACTATGCTGATTTTATGCATATAAAATAGTGGGCTAATATGTTCCCAGATAACATTTTAAAAGAGCAGGTCAGTAGCAGTACCAGAATTGAGAGGTCTGTTTAATAAACTGCTCTGAAATCTCTCTGATGTAATAAATTCATTACACAGTGGATACCACAGTCCTTTATAAATTTTAATTGATTTTAATCATTAATGATGGCTGTGCTAAGTAAGTCTGTGATAAATGTGGGCAGAATGCACCATTGGGTACTGAGAGGTTTCCTGTAGGTCGTTCTGTCTGGACCAGTGTCTCAATTTGTGTTGTTACTTCCCAGTTATCAGCCTTTCAGATCTGCCTAGACCTTCGGAGGAAATGGGCAGCAGCTGACCAGAACCTTTTTTTACAGGGCAGCCATGAGAATACTAATCTTTACATATAATTTTGATGAAATTTCTTGGATGTTATCTAGTTTGAAGTTGGTTACATTTTGAAATCAGTTTTTCTAGAATGAGACACAAAAGAAATGGTCCTAAGTTAATCAAACCAAGGAACACAGATCTTGCATATTGAAGAAAAGAAATGTTTGGTGATATTTCTTCTAGTTATTTCTCTTACCAAATTGGATTAACTATAAAAGTAATAATACATTTCCATACAGAAAGTCCAAATATATAGCATGTGGACTTTGGAATTATTATTTAAACATTTTGTGTGTATCTTGGCAACATTTCTTTACATAGTAAGGAAAACTATGGGGCAACACTAACACTTTATTTAGTATTTCTCATTGTGTTTTCTATTCCTGATAATTAAAAGAAAAAAATACACTTTTACCAATATCATCTATTTTGACAAAAGAGAAAAAATCCAGTTTAATACAAATGTAACATGACAATTGTCAGCCATATCATTTAGAATTAAATCCTATCTCAGCATCTCTTTGACTAGTTTCCTCCTATATGATGGGGCTGATACAATACATCAAATCCCAAACATTGATCCAAAGTGTAACAATGACCTAAAT